>OY720446.1:4613285-4711447 GCA_963082915.1 Dolichopus griseipennis | reverse complement strand
AGAGCGATTTTACATTTAATGTAGCATTTATAATTTTTGTCATGGAATTCTTTAAACTCAATTTTAAGGCACTTAAACCGTCTTATAGCGATTCTAGCTTTAATTCGTGATCACTATTTAAATTTCCATGTAATCCAAATTTGTTCTTTTTAATTATGGTCTTGGTAAACTTTAAACTAAATTTTAAGGCACTTAGAAAAGCATTTTAGAGTGATTTTACATTTAATGTAGCATTTATAATTTTTGTCATGGAATTCTTTAAACTCAATTTTAAGGCACTTAGAACCGTCTTAGAGCGATTCTAGCTTTAATTCGTGATCACTACTTAAATTTCCATGTAATCTAAATTTTTTCTTTTTAATTATGTCTTGGTAAACTTTAAACTCAATTTTAAGGCACTTAGAAGCATTTTAGAGTGATTTTACATTAATGTAGCATTTATAATTTTTGTCATGGAATTCTTTAAACTCAATTTTAAGGCACTTAAACCGTCTTAGAGCGATTCTAGCTTTAATTCGTGATCACTATTTAAATTTCCATGTAATCCAAATTTGTTCTTTTTAATTATGGTCTTGGTAAACTTTAAACTATTTTAAGGCACTTAGAAGCATTTTAGAGTGATTTTACATTTAATGTAGCATTTATAATTTTTGTCATGGAATTCTTTAAACTCAATTTTAAGGCACTTAGAACCGTCTTAGAGCGATTCTAGCTTTAATTCGTGATCACTACTTAAATTTCCATGTAATCTAAATTTTTTCTTTTTAATTATGGTCTTGGTAAACTTTAAACTCAATTTTAAGGCACTTAGAAGCATTTTAGAGCGATTTTACATTTAATGTAGCATTTATAATTTTTGTCATGGAATTCTTTAAACTCAATTTTAAGGCACTTAGAAGCATTTTAGAGCGATTTTACATTTAATGTAGCATTTATAATTTTTGTCATGAATTCTTTAAACTCAATTTTAAGGCACTTAGAACCGTCTTAGAGCGATTCTAGCTTTAATTCGTGATCACTATTTAAATTTCCATGTAATCCAAATTTGTTCTTTTTAATTATGGTCTTGGTAAACTTTAAACTCAATTTTAAGGCACTTAGAAGCATTTTAGAGCGATTTTACATTTAATGTAGCATTTATAATTTTTGTCATGGAATTCTTTAAACTCAATTTTAAGGCACTTAGAACCGTCTTAGAGCGATTCTAGCTTTAATTCGTGATCACTACTTAAATTTCCATGTAATCCAAATTTTTTCTTTTTAATTATGGTCTTGGTAAACTTTAAATTCAATTTTAAGGCACTTAGAAGCATTTTAGAGCGATTTTACATTTAATGTAGCATTTATAATTTTTGTCATGGAATTCTTTAAACTCAATTTTAAGGCACTTAAACCGTCTTAGAGCGATTCTAGCTTTAATTCGTGATCACTATTTAAATTTCCATGTAATCCAAAGTTTTTCTTTTTAATTATGTCTTGGTAAACTTTAAACTCAATTTTAAGGTACTTAGAAGCATTTTAGAGCGATTTTACATTTAATGTAGCATTTATAATTTTTGTCATGGAATTCTTTAAACTCAATTTTAAGGCACTTAGAACCGTCTTAGAGCAATTCTAGCTTTAATTCGTGATCACTATTTAAATTTCCATGTAATCCAAATTTTTTCTTTTTAATTATGGTCTTGGTAAACTTTAAACTCAATTTTAAGGCACTTAGAAGCATTTTAGAGCGATTTTACATTTAATGTAGCATTTATAATTTTTGTCATGGAATTCTTTAAACTCAATTTTAAGGCACTTAAAACCGTCTTAGAGCGATTCTAGCTTTAATTCGTGATCACTACTTAAATTTCCATGTAATCCAAATTTTTTCTTTTTAATTATGGTCTTGGTAAACTTTAAACTCAATTTTAAGGCACTTAGAAGCATTTTAGAGCGATTTTACATTTAATGTAGCATTTATAATTTTTGTCATGGAATTCTTTAAACTCAATTTTAAGGCACTTAGAACAGTCTTAGAGCGATTTTACATTAATGTAGCATTTATAATTTTTGTCATGAATTCTTTAAACTCAATTTTAAGGCACTTAAACCGTCTTAGAGCGATTCTAGCTTTAATTCGTGATCACTATTTAAATTTCCATGTAATCCAAAGTTTTTCTTTTTAATTATGGTCTTGGTAAACTTTAAACTCAATTTTAAGGTACTTAGAAGCATTTTAGAGCGATTTTACATTTAATGTAGCATTTATAATTTTTGTCATGGAATTCTTTAAACTCAATTTTAAGGCACTTAGAACCGTCTTAGAGCGATTCTAGCTTTAATTCGTGATCACTACTTAAATTTCCATGTAATCCAAATTTGTTCTTTTTAATTATGGTCTTGGTAAACTTTAAACTAAATTTTAAGGCACTTAGAAGCATTTTAGAGTGATTTTACATTTAATGTAGCATTTATAATTTTTGTCATGGAATTCTTTAAACTCAATTTTAAGGCACTTAAACCGTCTTAGAGCGATTCTAGCTTTAATTCGTGATCACTATTTAAATTTCCATGTAATCCAAATTTTTTCTTTTTAATTATGGTCTTGGTAAACTTTAAATTCAATTTTAAGGCACTTAGAAGCATTTTAGAGCGATTTTACATTTAATGTAGCATTTATAATTTTTGTCATGGAATTCTTTAAACTCAATTTTAAGGCACTTAGAAGCATTTTAGAGCGATTTTACATTTAATGTAGCATTTATAATTTTTGTCATGGAATTCTTTAAACTCAATTTTAAGGCACTTAGAACCGTCTTAGAGCGATTCTAGCTTTAATTCGTGATCACTACTTAAATTTCCATGTAATCCAAATTTTTTCTTTTTAATTATGGTCTTGGTAAACTTTAAATTCAATTTTAAGGCACTTAGAAGCATTTTAGAGCGATTTTACATTTAATGTAGCATTTATAATTTTTGTCATGGAATTCTTTAAACTCAATTTTAAGGCACTTAAACCGTCTTAGAGCGATTCTAGCTTTAATTCGTGATCACTATTTAAATTTCCATGTAATCCAAATTTTTTCTTTTTAATTATGGTCTTGGTAAACTTTAAACTCAATTTTAAGGCACTTAGAAGCATTTTAGAGCGATTTTACATTTAATGTAGCATTTATAATTTTTGTCATGGAATTCTTTAAACTCAATTTTAAGGCACTTAAAACCGTCTTAGAGCGATTCTAGCTTTAATTCGTGATCACTACTTAAATTTCCATGTAATCCAAATTTTTTCTTTTTAATTATGGTCTTGGTAAACTTTAAACTCAATTTTAAGGCACTTAGAAGCATTTTAGAGCGATTTTACATTTAATGTAGCATTTATAATTTTTGTCATGGAATTCTTTAAACTCAATTTTAAGGCACTTAGAACCGTCTTAGAGCGATTTTACATTTAATGTAGCATTTATAATTTTTGTCATGGAATTCTTTAAACTCAATTTTAAGGCACTTAAACCGTCTTAGAGCGATTCTAGCTTTAATTCGTGATCACTACTTAAATTTCCATGTAATCCAAATTTTTTCTTTTTAATTATGGTCTTGGTAAACTTTAAACTAAATTTTAAGGCACTTAGAAGCATTTTAGAGTGATTTTACATTTAATGTAGCATTTATAATTTTTGTCATGGAATTCTTTAAACTCAATTTTAAGGCACTTAGAACCGTCTTAGAGCGATTCTAGCTTTAATTCGTGATCACTACTTAAATTTCCATGTAATCTAAATTTTTTCTTTTTAATTATGGTCTTGGTAAACTTTAAACTCAATTTTAAGGCACTTAGAAGCATTTTAGAGCGATTTTACATTTAATGTAGCATTTATAATTTTTGTCATGGAATTCTTTAAACTCAATTTTAAGGCACTTAGAAGCATTTTAGAGCGATTTTACATTTAATGTAGCATTTATAATTTTTGTCATGGAATTCTTTAAACTCAATTTTAAGGCACTTAGAACCGTCTTAGAGCGATTCTAGCTTTAATTCGTGATCACTATTTAAATTTCCATGTAATCCAAATTTGTTCTTTTTAATTATGGTCTTGGTAAACTTTAAACTCAATTTTAAGGCACTTAGAAGCATTTTAGAGCGATTTTACATTTAATGTAGCATTTATAATTTTTGTCATGGAATTCTTTAAACTCAATTTTAAGGCACTTAGAACCGTCTTAGAGCGATTCTAGCTTTAATTCGTGATCACTACTTAAATTTCCATGTAATCCAAATTTTTTCTTTTTAATTATGGTCTTGGTAAACTTTAAATTCAATTTTAAGGCACTTAGAAGCATTTTAGAGCGATTTTACATTTAATGTAGCATTTATAATTTTTGTCATGGAATTCTTTAAACTCAATTTTAAGGCACTTAAACCGTCTTAGAGCGATTCTAGCTTTAATTCGTGATCACTATTTAAATTTCCATGTAATCCAAAGTTTTTCTTTTTAATTATGGTCTTGGTAAACTTTAAACTCAATTTTAAGGTACTTAGAAGCATTTTAGAGCGATTTTACATTTAATGTAGCATTTATAATTTTTGTCATGGAATTCTTTAAACTCAATTTTAAGGCACTTAGAACCGTCTTAGAGCAATTCTAGCTTTAATTCGTGATCACTATTTAAATTTCCATGTAATCCAAATTTTTTCTTTTTAATTATGGTCTTGGTAAACTTTAAACTCAATTTTAAGGCACTTAGAAGCATTTTAGAGCGATTTTACATTTAATGTAGCATTTATAATTTTTGTCATGGAATTCTTTAAACTCAATTTTAAGGCACTTAAAACCGTCTTAGAGCGATTCTAGCTTTAATTCGTGATCACTACTTAAATTTCCATGTAATCCAAATTTTTTCTTTTTAATTATGGTCTTGGTAAACTTTAAACTCAATTTTAAGGCACTTAGAAGCATTTTAGAGCGATTTTACATTTAATGTAGCATTTATAATTTTTGTCATGGAATTCTTTAAACTCAATTTTAAGGCACTTAGAACCGTCTTAGAGCGATTTTACATTTAATGTAGCATTTATAATTTTTGTCATGGAATTCTTTAAACTCAATTTTAAGGCACTTAAACCGTCTTAGAGCGATTCTAGCTTTAATTCGTGATCACTATTTAAATTTCCATGTAATCCAAAGTTTTTCTTTTTAATTATGGTCTTGGTAAACTTTAAACTCAATTTTAAGGTACTTAGAAGCATTTTAGAGCGATTTTACATTTAATGTAGCATTTATAATTTTTGTCATGGAATTCTTTAAACTCAATTTTAAGGCACTTAGAACCGTCTTAGAGCGATTCTAGCTTTAATTCGTGATCACTACTTAAATTTCCATGTAATCCAAATTTGTTCTTTTTAATTATGGTCTTGGTAAACTTTAAACTAAATTTTAAGGCACTTAGAAGCATTTTAGAGTGATTTTACATTTAATGTAGCATTTATAATTTTTGTCATGGAATTCTTTAAACTCAATTTTAAGGCACTTAAACCGTCTTAGAGCGATTCTAGCTTTAATTCGTGATCACTATTTAAATTTCCATGTAATCCAAATTTTTTCTTTTTAATTATGGTCTTGGTAAACTTTAAATTCAATTTTAAGGCACTTAGAAGCATTTTAGAGCGATTTTACATTTAATGTAGCATTTATAATTTTTGTCATGGAATTCTTTAAACTCAATTTTAAGGCACTTAGAAGCATTTTAGAGCGATTTTACATTTAATGTAGCATTTATAATTTTTGTCATGGAATTCTTTAAACTCAATTTTAAGGCACTTAGAAGCATTTTAGAGCGATTTTACATTTAATGTAGCATTTATAATTTTTGTCATGGAATTCTTTAAACTCAATTTTAAGGCACTTAGAACCGTCTTAGAGCGATTCTAGCTTTAATTCGTGATCACTATTTAAATTTCCATGTAATCCAAATTTGTTCTTTTTAATTATGGTCTTGGTAAACTTTAAATTCAATTTTAAGGCACTTAGAAGCATTTTAGAGCGATTTTACATTTAATGTAGCATTTATAATTTTTGTCATGGAATTCTTTAAACTCAATTTTAAGGCACTTAGAACCGTCTTAGAGCGATTCTAGCTTTAATTCGTGATCACTACTTAAATTTCCATGTAATCCAAATTTGTTCTTTTTAATTATGGTCTTGGTAAACTTTAAACTAAATTTTAAGGCACTTAGAAGCATTTTAGAGTGATTTTACATTTAATGTAGCATTTATAATTTTTGTCATGGAATTCTTTAAACTCAATTTTAAGGCACTTAAACCGTCTTAGAGCGATTCTAGCTTTAATTCGTGATCACTATTTAAATTTCCATGTAATCCAAATTTTTTCTTTTTAATTATGGTCTTGGTAAACTTTAAATTCAATTTTAAGGCACTTAGAAGCATTTTAGAGCGATTTTACATTTAATGTAGCATTTATAATTTTTGTCATGGAATTCTTTAAACTCAATTTTAAGGCACTTAAACCGTCTTAGAGCGATTCTAGCTTTAATTCGTGATCACTATTTAAATTTCCATGTAATCCAAAGTTTTTCTTTTTAATTATGGTCTTGGTAAACTTTAAACTCAATTTTAAGGTACTTAGAAGCATTTTAGAGCGATTTTACATTTAATGTAGCATTTATAATTTTTGTCATGGAATTCTTTAAACTCAATTTTAAGGCACTTAGAACCGTCTTAGAGCGATTCTAGCTTTAATTCGTGATCACTACTTAAATTTCCATGTAATCCAAATTTTTTCTTTTTAATTATGGTCTTGGTAAACTTTAAATTCAATTTTAAGGCACTTAGAAGCATTTTAGAGCGATTTTACATTTAATGTAGCATTTATAATTTTTGTCATGGAATTCTTTAAACTCAATTTTAAGGCACTTAAACCGTCTTAGAGCGATTCTAGCTTTAATTCGTGATCACTATTTAAATTTCCATGTAATCCAAAGTTTTTCTTTTTAATTATGGTCTTGGTAAACTTTAAACTCAATTTTAAGGTACTTAGAAGCATTTTAGAGCGATTTTACATTTAATGTAGCATTTATAATTTTTGTCATGGAATTCTTTAAACTCAATTTTAAGGCACTTAGAACCGTCTTAGAGCGATTTTACATTTAATGTAGCATTTATAATTTTTGTCATGGAATTCTTTAAACTCAATTTTAAGGCACTTAGAACCGTCTTAGAGCGATTCTAGCTTTAATTCGTGATCACTATTTAAATTTCCATGTAATCCAAATTTGTTCTTTTTAATTATGGTCTTGGTAAACTTTAAACTAAATTTTAAGGCACTTAGAAGCATTTTAGAGTGATTTTACATTTAATGTAGCATTTATAATTTTTGTCATGGAATTCTTTAAACTCAATTTTAAGGCACTTAGAACCGTCTTAGAGCGATTCTAGCTTTAATTCGTGATCACTACTTAAATTTCCATGTAATCTAAATTTTTTCTTTTTAATTATGGTCTTGGTAAACTTTAAACTCAATTTTAAGGCACTTAGAAGCATTTTAGAGCGATTTTACATTTAATGTAGCATTTATAATTTTTGTCATGGAATTCTTTAAACTCAATTTTAAGGCACTTAGAAGCATTTTAGAGCGATTTTACATTTAATGTAGCATTTATAATTTTTGTCATGGAATTCTTTAAACTCAATTTTAAGGCACTTAGAACCGTCTTAGAGCGATTCTAGCTTTAATTCGTGATCACTATTTAAATTTCCATGTAATCCAAATTTGTTCTTTTTAATTATGGTCTTGGTAAACTTTAAACTCAATTTTAAGGCACTTAGAAGCATTTTAGAGCGATTTTACATTTAATGTAGCATTTATAATTTTTGTCATGGAATTCTTTAAACTCAATTTTAAGGCACTTAGAACCGTCTTAGAGCGATTCTAGCTTTAATTCGTGATCACTACTTAAATTTCCATGTAATCCAAATTTTTTCTTTTTAATTATGGTCTTGGTAAACTTTAAATTCAATTTTAAGGCACTTAGAAGCATTTTAGAGCGATTTTACATTTAATGTAGCATTTATAATTTTTGTCATGGAATTCTTTAAACTCAATTTTAAGGCACTTAAACCGTCTTAGAGCGATTCTAGCTTTAATTCGTGATCACTATTTAAATTTCCATGTAATCCAAAGTTTTTCTTTTTAATTATGGTCTTGGTAAACTTTAAACTCAATTTTAAGGTACTTAGAAGCATTTTAGAGCGATTTTACATTTAATGTAGCATTTATAATTTTTGTCATGGAATTCTTTAAACTCAATTTTAAGGCACTTAGAACCGTCTTAGAGCAATTCTAGCTTTAATTCGTGATCACTATTTAAATTTCCATGTAATCCAAATTTTTTCTTTTTAATTATGGTCTTGGTAAACTTTAAACTCAATTTTAAGGCACTTAGAAGCATTTTAGAGCGATTTTACATTTAATGTAGCATTTATAATTTTTGTCATGGAATTCTTTAAACTCAATTTTAAGGCACTTAAAACCGTCTTAGAGCGATTCTAGCTTTAATTCGTGATCACTACTTAAATTTCCATGTAATCCAAATTTTTTCTTTTTAATTATGGTCTTGGTAAACTTTAAACTCAATTTTAAGGCACTTAGAAGCATTTTAGAGCGATTTTACATTTAATGTAGCATTTATAATTTTTGTCATGGAATTCTTTAAACTCAATTTTAAGGCACTTAGAACCGTCTTAGAGCGATTTTACATTTAATGTAGCATTTATAATTTTTGTCATGGAATTCTTTAAACTCAATTTTAAGGCACTTAGAACCGTCTTAGAGCGGTTCTAGCTTTAATTCGTGATCACTATTTAAATTTCCATGTAATCCAAATTTTTTATTTTTAATTATGGTCTTGGTAAACTTTAAACTCAATTTTAAGGCTCTTAGAAGCATTTTAGAGCGATTTTACATTTAATGTAGCATTTATAATTTTTGTTATGGAATTCTTTAAACTCAATTTTAAGGCACTTAGAACCGTCTTAGAGCGATTCTAGCTTTAATTCGTGATCACTACTTAAATTTCCATGTAATCTAAATTTTTTCTTTTTAATTATGGACTTGGTAAACTTTAAACTCAATTTTAAGGCACTTAGAAGCATTTTAGAGCGATTTTACATTCAATGTAGCATTTATAATTTTTGTCATGGAATTCTTTAAACTCAATTTTAAGGCACTTAGAAACGTCTTAGAGCGATTCTAGCTTTAATTCGTGATCACTACTTAAATTTCCATGTAATCTAAATTTTTTCTTTTTAATTATGGTCTTGGTAAACTTTAAACTCAATTTTAAGGCACTTAGATGCATTTTAGAGCGATTTTACATTCAATGTAGCATTTATAATTTTTGTCATGGAATTCTTTAAACTCAATTTTAAGGCACTTAGAACCGTCTTAGAGCGATTCTAGCTTTAATTCGTGTCTTGGTTAACTTTAAACTCAATTTTAAGGCACTTAGAAGCATTTAAGAGCGATTTTACATTTAATGTAGCATTTATAATTTTTGTCATGGAATTCTTTAAACTCAATTTTAAGGCACTTAGAACCGTCTTAGAGCGATTCTAGCTTTAATTCGTGTCTTGGTTAACTTTAAACTCAATTTTAAGGCACTTAGAAGCATTTTAGAGCGATTTTACATTTAATGTAGCATTTATAATTTTTGTCATGGAATTCTTTAAACTCAATTTTAAGGCACTTAGAACCGTCTTAGAGCGATTCTAGCTTTAATTCGTGTCTTGGTTAACTTTAAACTCAATTTTAAGGCACTTAGAAGCATTTTAGAGCGATTTTACATTTAATGTAGCATTTATAATTTTTGTCATGGAATTCTTTAAACTCAATTTTAAGGCACTTAGAACCGTCTTAGGGCGATTCTAGCTTTAATTCGTGATCACTATTTAAATTTCCATGTAATCCAAAGTTTTTCTTTTTAATTATGGTCTTGGTAAACTTTAAACTCAATTTTAAGGTACTTAGAAGCATTTTAGAGCGATTTTACATTTAATGTAGCATTTATAATTTTTGTCATGGAATTCTTTAAACTCAATTTTAAGGCACTTAGAAACGTCTTAGAGCGATTCTAGCTTTAATTCGTGATCACTACTTAAATTTCCATGTAATCTAAATTTTTTCTTTTTAATTATGGTCTTGGTAAACTTTAAACTCAATTTTAAGGCACTTAGATGCATTTTAGAGCGATTTTACATTTAATGTAGCATTTATAATTGTTGTCATGGAATTCTTTAAACTCAATTTTAAGGCACTTAGAACCGTCTTAGAGCGATTCTAGCTTTAATTCGTGATCACTACTTAAATTTCCATGTAATCTAAATTTTTTCTTTTTAATTATGGTCTTGGTAAACTTTAAACTCAATTTTAAGGCACTTAGAAGCATTTTAGAGCGATTTTACATTTAATATAGCATTTATAATTGTTGTCATGGAATTCTTTAAACTCAATTTTAAGGCACTTAGAACCGTCTTAGAGCGATTCTAGCTTTAATTCGTGATCACTACTTAAATTTCCATGTAATCCAAATTTTTTCTTTTTAATTATGGTCTTGGTAAACTTTAAACTAAATTTTAAGGCACTTAGAAGCATTTTAGAGCGATTTTACATTTAATGAAGCATTTATAATTTTTGTCATGGAATTCTTTAAACTCAATTTTAAGGCACTTAGAACCGTCTTAGAGCGATTCTAGCTTTAATTCGTGATCACTACTTAAATTTCCATGTAATCTAAATTTTTTTCTTTTTAATTATGGTCTTGGTAAACTTTAAACTCAATTTTAAGGCACTTAGAAGCATTTTAGAGCGATTTTACATTTAATGTAGCATTTATAATTTTTGTCATGGAATTCTTTAAACTCAATTTTAAGGCACTTAGAAGCATTTTAGAGCGATTTTACATTTAATGTAGCATTTATAATTTTTGTCATGGAATTCTTTAAACTCAATCTTAAGGCACTTAGAACCGTCTTAGAACGATTCTAGCTTTAATTCGTGATCACTACTTAAATTTCCATGTAATCCAAATTTTTTCTTTTTAATTATTGCCTTGGTAAACTTTAAACTCAATTTTAAGGCACTTAGAAGCATTTTAGAGCGATTTTACATTTAATGTAGCATTTATAATTTTTGTCATGGAATTCTTTAAACTCAATTTTAAGGCACTTAGAACCGTCTTAGAGCGATTCTAGCTTTAATTCGTGATCACTACTTAAATTTCCATGTAATCCAAATTTTTTCTTTTTAATTATGGTCTTGGTAAACTTTAAACTCAATTTTAAGGCACTGAGAAGCATTTTAGAGCGATTTTACATTTAATGTAGCATTTATAATTTTTGTCATGGAATTCTTTAAACTCAATTTTAAGGCACTTAAACCGTCTTAGAGCGATTCTAGCTTTAATTCGTGATCACTATTTAAATTTCCATGTAATCCAAAGTTTTTCTTTTTAATTATGATCTTGGTAAACTTTAAACTCAATTTTAAGGTACTTAGAAGCATTTTAGAGCGATTTTACATTTAATGTAGCATTTATAATTTTTGTCATGGAATTCTTTAAACTCAATTTTAAGGCACTTAGAACCGTCTTAGAGCGATTCTAGCTTTAATTCGGGATCACTACTTAAATTTCCATGTAATCCAAATTTTTTCTTTTTAATTATGGCCTTGGTAAACTTTAAACTCAATTTTAAGGCACTTAGAAGTATTTTAGAGCGATTTTACATTTAATGTAGCATTTATAATTTTTGTCATGGAATTCTTTAAACTCAATTTTAAGGCACTTAGAACCGCCTTAGAGCGATTCTAGCTTTAATTCGTGATCACTACTTAAATTTCCATGTAATCCAAATTTTTTCTTTATAATTATGGTCTTGGTAAACTTTAAACTCAATTTTAAGGCACTTAGAAGCATTTTAGAGCGATTTTACATTTAATGTAGCATTTATAATTTTTGTCATGAAATTCTTTAAACTCAATTTTAAGGCACTTAGAACCGTCTTAGAGCGATTCTAGCTTTAATTCGTGATCACTACTTAAATTTCCATGTAATCCAAATTTTTTCTTTTTAATTATGGCCTTGGTAAACTTTAAACTCAATTTTAAGGCACTTAGAAGCATTTTAGAGCGATTTTACATTTAATGTAGCATTTATAATTTTTGTCATGGAATTCTTTAAACTCAATTTTAAGGCATTTAGAACCGTCTTAGAGCGATTCTAGGTTTAATTCGTGATCACTACTTAAATTTCCATGTAATCCAAATTTTTTCTTTTTAATTATGGCCTTGGTAAACTTTAAACTCAATTTTAAGGTACTTAGAAGCATTTTAGAGCGATTTTACATTTAATGTAGCATTTATAATTTTTGTCATGGAATTCTTTAAACTCAATTTTAAGGCACTTAGAATCGTCTTAGAGCGATTCTAGCTTTAATTCGTGATCACCACTTAAATTTCCATGTAATCCAAATTTTTTCTTTTTAATTAAGGTCTTGGTAAACTTTAAACTCAATTTTAAGGCACTTAGAAGCATTTTAGAGCGATTTTACATTTAATGTAGCATTTATAATTTTTGTCATGGAATTCTTTAAACTCAATTTTAAGGCACTTAGAACCGTCTTAGAGCGATTCTAGCTTTAATTCGTGATCACTACTTAAATTTCCATGTAATCCAAATTTTTTCTTTTTAATTATGGCCTTGGTAAACTTTAAACTCAATTTTAAGGCACTTAGAAGCATTTTAGAGCGATTTTACATTTAATGTAGCATTTATAATTTTTGTCATGGAATTCTTTAAACTCAATTTTAAGGCATTTAGAACCGTCTTAGAGCGATTCTAGCTTTAATTCGTGATCACTACTTAAATTTCCATGTAATCCAAATTTTTTCTTTTTAATTATGGCCTTGGTAAACTTTAAACTCAATTTTAAGGCACTTAGAAGCATTTTAGAGCGATTTTACATTTAATGTAGCATTTATAATTTTTGTCATGGAATTCTTTAAACTCAATTTTAAGGCACTTAGAACCGCCTTAGAGCGATTCTAGCTTTAATTCGGGATCACTACTTAAATTTCCATGTAATCCAAATTTTTTCTTTTTAATTATGGTATTGGTAAACTTTAAACTCAATTTTAAGGCACTTAGAAGCATTTTAGAGCGATTTTACATTTAATGTAGCATTTATAATTTTTGTCATGGAATTCTTTAAACTCAATTTTAAGGCACTTAGAACCGCCTTATAGCGATTCTAGCTTTAATTCGTGATCACTACTTAAATTTCCATGTAATCCAAATTTTTTCTTTTTAATTATGGCCTTGGTAAACTTTAAACTCAATTTTAAGGCACTTAGAAGCATTTTAGAGCGATTTTACATTTAATGTAGCATTTATAATTTTTGTCATGAAATTCTTTAAACTCAATTTTAAGGCACTTAGAACCGTCTTAGAGCGATTCTAGCTTTAATTCGTGATCACTACTTAAATTTCCATGTAATCCAAATTTTTTCTTTTTAATTATGGCCTTGGTAAACTTTAAACTCAATTTTAAGGCACTTAGAAGCATTTTAGAGCGATTTTACATTTAATGTAGCATTTATAATTTTTGTCATGGAATTCTTTAAACTCAATTTTAAGGCATTTAGAACCGTCTTAGAGCGATTCTAGCTTTAATTCGTGATCACTACTTAAATTTCCATGTAATCCAAATTTTTTCTTTTTAATTATGGCCTTGGTAAACTTTAAACTCAATTTTAAGGCACTTAGAAGCATTTTAGAGCGATTTTACATTTAATGTAGCATTTATAATTTTTGTCATGGAATTCTTTAAACTCAATTTTAAGGCACTTAGAATCGTCTTAGAGCGATTCTAGCTTTAATTCGTGATCACTACTTAAATTTCCATGTAATCCAAATTTTTTCTTTTTAATTAAGGTCTTGGTAAACTTTAAACTCAATTTTAAGGCACTTAGAAGCATTTTAGAGCGATTTTACATTTAATGTAGCATTTATAATTTTTGTCATGGAATTCTTTAAACTCAATTTTAAGGCACTTAGAACCGTCTTAGAGCGATTCTAGCTTTAATTCGTGATCACTACTTAAATTTCCATGTAATCCAAATTTTTACCTAAAAACTAACTAAACTTTAAACTCAATTTTAAGGCACTTAGAAGCATTTTAGAGCGATTTTACATATAATGTAGCATTTATAATTTTTGTCATGGAATTCTTTAAACTCAATTTTAAGGCACTTAGAACCGTCTTAGAGCGATTCTAGCTTTAATTCGTGATCACTACTTAAATTTCCATGTAATCCAAATTTTTTCTTTTTAATTATGGCCTTGGTAAACTTTAAACTCAATTTTAAGGCACTTAGAAGCATTTTAGAGCGATTTTACATTTAATGTAGCATTTATAATTTTTGTCATGGAATTCTTTAAACTCAATTTTAAGGCATTTAGAACCGTCTTAGAGCGATTCTAGCTTTAATTCGTGATCACTACTTAAATTTCCATGTAATCCAAATTTTTTCTTTTTAATTATGGCCTTGGTAAACTTTAAACTCAATTTTAAGGCACTTAGAAGCATTTTAGAGCGATTTTACATTTAATGTAGCATTTATAATTTTTGTCATGGAATTCTTTAAACTCAATTTTAAGGCACTTAGAACCGTCTTAGAACGATTCTAGCTTTAATTCGTGATCACTACTTAAATTTCCATGTAATCCAAATTTTTTCTTTTTAATTATTGCCTTGGTAAACTTTAAACTCAATTTTAAGGCACTTAGAAGCATTTTAGAGCGATTTTACATTTAATGTAGCATTTATAATTTTTGTCATGGAATTCTTTAAACTCAATTTTAAGGCATTTAGAACCGTCTTAGAGCGATTCTAGCTTTAATTCGTGATCACTACTTAAATTTCCATGTAATCCAAATTTTTTCTTTTTAATTAAGGTCTTGGTAAACTTTAAACTCAATTTTAAGGCACTTAGAAGCATTTTAGAGCGATTTTACATTTAATGTAGCATTTATAATTTTTGTCATGGAATTCTTTAAACTCAATTTTAAGGCACTTAGAACCGTCTTAGAACGATTCTAGCTTTAATTCGTGATCACTACTTAAATTTCCATGTAATCCAAATTTTTTCTTTTTAATTATGGCCTTGGTAAACTTTAAACTCAATTTTAAGGCACTTAGAAGCATTTTAGAGCGATTTTACATTTAATGTAGCATTTATAATTTTTGTCATGGAATTCTTTAAACTCAATTTTAAGGCACTTAGAATCGTCTTAGAGCGATTCTAGCTTTAATTCGTGATCACTACTTAAATTTCCATGTAATCCAAATTTTTTCTTTTTAATTAAGGTCTTGGTAAACTTTAAACTCAATTTTAAGGCACTTAGAAGCATTTTAGAGCGATTTTACATTTAATGTAGCATTTATAATTTTTGTCATGGAATTCTTTAAACTCAATTTTAAGGCACTTAGAACCGTCTTAGAGCGATTCTAGCTTTAATTCGGGATCACTACTTAAATTTCCATGTAATCCAAATTTTTTCTTTTTAATTATGGCCTTGGTAAACTTTAAACTCAATTTTAAGGCACTTAGAAGTATTTTAGAGCGATTTTACATTTAATGTAGCATTTATAATTTTTGTCATGGAATTCTTTAAACTCAATTTTAAGGCACTTAGAACCGCCTTAGAGCGATTCTAGCTTTAATTCGTGATCACTACTTAAATTTCCATGTAATCCAAATTTTTTCTTTATAATTATGGTCTTGGTAAACTTTAAACTCAATTTTAAGGCACTTAGAAGCATTTTAGAGCGATTTTACATTTAATGTAGCATTTATAATTTTTGTCATGAAATTCTTTAAACTCAATTTTAAGGCACTTAGAACCGTCTTAGAGCGATTCTAGCTTTAATTCGTGATCACTACTTAAATTTCCATGTAATCCAAATTTTTTCTTTTTAATTATGGCCTTGGTAAACTTTAAACTCAATTTTAAGGCACTTAGAAGCATTTTAGAGCGATTTTACATTTAATGTAGCATTTATAATTTTTGTCATGGAATTCTTTAAACTCAATTTTAAGGCATTTAGAACCGTCTTAGAGCGATTCTAGGTTTAATTCGTGATCACTACTTAAATTTCCATGTAATCCAAATTTTTTCTTTTTAATTATGGCCTTGGTAAACTTTAAACTCAATTTTAAGGCACTTAGAAGCATTTTAGAGCGATTTTACATTTAATGTAGCATTTATAATTTTTGTCATGGAATTCTTTAAACTCAATTTTAAGGCACTTAGAATCGTCTTAGAGCGATTCTAGCTTTAATTCGTGATCACCACTTAAATTTCCATGTAATCCAAATTTTTTCTTTTTAATTAAGGTCTTGGTAAACTTTAAACTCAATTTTAAGGCACTTAGAAGCATTTTAGAGCGATTTTACATTTAATGTAGCATTTATAATTTTTGTCATGGAATTCTTTAAACTCAATTTTAAGGCACTTAGAACCGTCTTAGAGCGATTCTAGCTTTAATTCGTGATCACTACTTAAATTTCCATGTAATCCAAATTTTTTCTTTTTAATTATGGCCTTGGTAAACTTTAAACTCAATTTTAAGGCACTTAGAAGCATTTTAGAGCGATTTTACATTTAATGTTGCATTTATAATTTTTGTCATGGAATTCTTTAAACTCAATTTTAAGGCATTTAGAACCGTCTTAGAGCGATTCTAGCTTTAATTCGTGATCACTACTTAAATTTCCATGTAATCCAAATTTTTTCTTTTTAATTATGGCCTTGGTAAACTTTAAACTCAATTTTAAGGCACTTAGAAGCATTTTAGAGCGATTTTACATTTAATGTAGCATTTATAATTTTTGTCATGGAATTCTTTAAACTCAATTTTAAGGCACTTAGAATCGTCTTAGAGCGATTCTAGCTTTAATTCGTGATCACCACTTAAATTTCCATGTAATCCAAATTTTTTCTTTTTAATTAAGGTCTTGGTAAACTTTAAACTCAATTTTAAGGCACTTAGAAGCATTTTAGAGCGATTTTACATTTAATGTAGCATTTATAATTTTTGTCATGGAATTCTTTAAACTCAATTTTAAGGCACTTAGAACCGTCTTAGAGCGATTCTAGCTTTAATTCGTGATCACTACTTAAATTTCCATGTAATCCAAATTTTTTCTTTTTAATTATGGCCTTGGTAAACTTTAAACTCAATTTTAAGGCACTTAGAAGCATTTTAGAGCGATTTTACATTTAATGTAGCATTTATAATTTTTGTCATGGAATTCTTTAAACTCAATTTTAAGGCATTTAGAACCGTCTTAGAGCGATTCTAGCTTTAATTCGTGATCACTACTTAAATTTCCATGTAATCCAAATTTTTTCTTTTTAATTATGGCCTTGGTAAACTTTAAACTCAATTTTAAGGCACTTAGAAGCATTTTAGAGCGATTTTACATTTAATGTAGCATTTATAATTTTTGTCATGGAATTCTTTAAACTCAATTTTAAGGCACTTAGAATCGTCTTAGAGCGATTCTAGCTTTAATTCGTGATCACCACTTAAATTTCCATGTAATCCAAATTTTTTCTTTTTAATTAAGGTCTTGGTAAACTTTAAACTCAATTTTAAGGCACTTAGAAGCATTTTAGAGCGATTTTACATTTAATGTAGCATTTATAATTTTTGTCATGGAATTCTTTAAACTCAATTTTAAGGCACTTAGAACCGCCTTAGAGCGATTCTAGCTTTAATTCGTGATCACTACTTAAATTTCCATGTAATCCAAATTTTTTCTTTTTAATTATGGCCTTGGTAAACTTTAAACTCAATTTTAAGGCACTTAGAAGCATTTTAGAGCGATTTTACATTTAATGTAGCATGTATAATTTTTGTCATGAAATTCTTTAAACTCAATTTTAAGGCACTTAGAACCGTCTTAGAGCGATTCTAGCTTTAATTCGTGATCACTACTTAAATTTCCATGTAATCCAAATTTTTTCTTTTTAATTATGGCCTTGGTAAACTTTAAACTCAATTTTAAGGCACTTAGAAGCATTTTAGAGCGATTTTACATTTAATGTAGCATTTATAATTTTTGTCATGAAATTCTTTAAACTCAATTTTAAGGCATTTAGAACCGTCTTAGAGCGATTCTAGCTTTAATTCGTGATCACTACTTAAATTTCCATGTAATCCAAATTTTTTCTTTTTAATTATGGCCTTGGTAAACTTTAAACTCAATTTTAAGGCACTTAGAAGCATTTTAGAGCGATTTTACATTTAATGTAGCATTTATAATTTTTGTCATGGAATTCTTTAAACTCAATTTTAAGGCACTTAGAACCGTCTTAGAGCGATTCTAGCTTTAATTCGTGATCACTACTTAAATTTCCATGTAATCCAAATTTTTTCTTTTTAATTATGGCCTTGGTAAACTTTAAACTCAATTTTAAGGCACTTAGAAGCATTTTAGAGCGATTTTACATATAATGTAGCATTTATAATTTTTGTCATGGAATTCTTTAAACTCAATTTTAAGGCACTTAGAACCGTCTTAGAGCGATTCTAGCTTTAATTCGTGATCACTACTTAAATTTCCATGTAATCCAAATTTTTTCTTTTTAATTAAGGTCTTGGTAAACTTTAAACTCAATTTTAAGGCACTTAGAAGCATTTTAGAGCGATTTTACATTTAATGTAGCATTTATAATTTTTGTCATGGAATTCTTTAAACTCAATTTTAAGGCACTTAGAACCGTCTTAGAGCGATTCTAGCTTTAATTCGTGATCACTACTTAAATTTCCATGTAATCCAAATTTTTTCTTTATAATTATGGTCTTGGTAAACTTTAAACTCAATTTTAAGGCACTTAGAAGCATTTTAGAGCGATTTTACATTTAATGTAGCATTTATAATTTTTGTCATGGAATTCTTTAAACTTAATTTTAAGGCACTTAGAACCGCCTTAGAGCGATTCTAGCTTTAAGTCGTGATCACTACTTAAATTTCCATGTAATCCAAATTTTTTCTTTTTAATTATGGCCTTGGTAAACTTTAAACTCAATTTTAAGGCACTTAGAAGCATTTTAGAGCGATTTTACATTTAATGTAGCATTTATAATTTTTGTCATGGAATTCTTTAAACTCAATTTTAAGGCACTTAGAACCGTCTTAGAGCGATTCTAGCTTTAATTCGTGATCACTACTTAAATTTCCATGTAATCCAAATTTTTTCTTTTTAATTATGGCCTTGGTAAACTTTAAACTCAATTTTAAGGCACTTAGAAGCATTTTAGAGCGATTTTACATTTAATGTAGCATGTATAATTTTTGTCATGAAATTCTTTAAACTCAATTTTAAGGCACTTAGAACCGTCTTAGAGCGATTCTAGCTTTAATTCGTGATCACTACTTAAATTTCCATGTAATCCAAATTTTTTCTTTTTAATTATGGCCTTGGTAAACTTTAAACTCAATTTTAAGGCACTTAGAAGCATTTTAGAGCGATTTTACATTTAATGTAGCATTTATAATTTTTGTCATGGAATTCTTTAAACTCAATTTTAAGGCATTTAGAACCGTCTTAGAGCGATTCTAGGTTTAATTCGTGATCACTACTTAAATTTCCATGTAATCCAAATTTTTTCTTTTTAATTATGGCCTTGGTAAACTTTAAACTCAATTTTAAGGCACTTAGAAGCATTTTAGAGCGATTTTACATTTAATGTAGCATTTATAATTTTTGTCATGGAATTCTTTAAACTCAATTTTAAGGCACTTAGAATCGTCTTAGAGCGATTCTAGCTTTAATTCGTGATCACCACTTAAATTTCCATGTAATCCAAATTTTTTCTTTTTAATTAAGGTCTTGGTAAACTTTAAACTCAATTTTAAGGCACTTAGAAGCATTTTAGAGCGATTTTACATTTAATGTAGCATTTATAATTTTTGTCATGGAATTCTTTAAACTCAATTTTAAGGCACTTAGAACCGTCTTAGAGCGATTCTAGCTTTAATTCGTGATCACTACTTAAATTTCCATGTAATCCAAATTTTTTCTTTTTAATTATGGCCTTGGTAAACTTTAAACTCAATTTTAAGGCACTTAGAAGCATTTTAGAGCGATTTTACATTTAATGTTGCATTTATAATTTTTGTCATGGAATTCTTTAAACTCAATTTTAAGGCATTTAGAACCGTCTTAGAGCGATTCTAGCTTTAATTCGTGATCACTACTTAAATTTCCATGTAATCCAAATTTTTTCTTTTTAATTATGGCCTTGGTAAACTTTAAACTCAATTTTAAGGCACTTAGAAGCATTTTAGAGCGATTTTACATTTAATGTAGCATTTATAATTTTTGTCATGGAATTCTTTAAACTCAATTTTAAGGCACTTAGAATCGTCTTAGAGCGATTCTAGCTTTAATTCGTGATCACCACTTAAATTTCCATGTAATCCAAATTTTTTCTTTTTAATTAAGGTCTTGGTAAACTTTAAACTCAATTTTAAGGCACTTAGAAGCATTTTAGAGCGATTTTACATTTAATGTAGCATTTATAATTTTTGTCATGGAATTCTTTAAACTCAATTTTAAGGCACTTAGAACCGTCTTAGAGCGATTCTAGCTTTAATTCGTGATCACTACTTAAATTTCCATGTAATCCAAATTTTTTCTTTTTAATTATGGCCTTGGTAAACTTTAAACTCAATTTTAAGGCACTTAGAAGCATTTTAGAGCGATTTTACATTTAATGTAGCATTTATAATTTTTGTCATGGAATTCTTTAAACTCAATTTTAAGGCATTTAGAACCGTCTTAGAGCGATTCTAGCTTTAATTCGTGATCACTACTTAAATTTCCATGTAATCCAAATTTTTTCTTTTTAATTATGGCCTTGGTAAACTTTAAACTCAATTTTAAGGCACTTAGAAGCATTTTAGAGCGATTTTACATTTAATGTAGCATTTATAATTTTTGTCATGGAATTCTTTAAACTCAATTTTAAGGCACTTAGAATCGTCTTAGAGCGATTCTAGCTTTAATTCGTGATCACCACTTAAATTTCCATGTAATCCAAATTTTTTCTTTTTAATTAAGGTCTTGGTAAACTTTAAACTCAATTTTAAGGCACTTAGAAGCATTTTAGAGCGATTTTACATTTAATGTAGCATTTATAATTTTTGTCATGGAATTCTTTAAACTCAATTTTAAGGCACTTAGAACCGCCTTAGAGCGATTCTAGCTTTAATTCGTGATCACTACTTAAATTTCCATGTAATCCAAATTTTTTCTTTTTAATTATGGCCTTGGTAAACTTTAAACTCAATTTTAAGGCACTTAGAAGCATTTTAGAGCGATTTTACATTTAATGTAGCATGTATAATTTTTGTCATGAAATTCTTTAAACTCAATTTTAAGGCACTTAGAACCGTCTTAGAGCGATTCTAGCTTTAATTCGTGATCACTACTTAAATTTCCATGTAATCCAAATTTTTTCTTTTTAATTATGGCCTTGGTAAACTTTAAACTCAATTTTAAGGCACTTAGAAGCATTTTAGAGCGATTTTACATTTAATGTAGCATTTATAATTTTTGTCATGAAATTCTTTAAACTCAATTTTAAGGCATTTAGAACCGTCTTAGAGCGATTCTAGCTTTAATTCGTGATCACTACTTAAATTTCCATGTAATCCAAATTTTTTCTTTTTAATTATGGCCTTGGTAAACTTTAAACTCAATTTTAAGGCACTTAGAAGCATTTTAGAGCGATTTTACATTTAATGTAGCATTTATAATTTTTGTCATGGAATTCTTTAAACTCAATTTTAAGGCACTTAGAATCGTCTTAGAGCGATTCTAGCTTTAATTCGTGATCACTACTTAAATTTCCATGTAATCCAAATTTTTTCTTTTTAATTAAGGTCTTGGTAAACTTTAAACTCAATTTTAAGGCACTTAGAAGCATTTTAGAGCGATTTTACATTTAATGTAGCATTTATAATTTTTGTCATGGAATTCTTTAAACTCAATTTTAAGGCACTTAGAACCGTCTTAGAGCGATTCTAGCTTTAATTCGTGATCACTACTTAAATTTCCATGTAATCCAAATTTTTTCTTTTTAATTATGGCCTTGGTAAACTTTAAACTCAATTTTAAGGCACTTAGAAGCATTTTAGAGCGATTTTACATATAATGTAGCATTTATAATTTTTGTCATGGAATTCTTTAAACTCAATTTTAAGGCACTTAGAACCGTCTTAGAGCGATTCTAGCTTTAATTCGTGATCACTACTTAAATTTCCATGTAATCCAAATTTTTTCTTTTTAATTAAGGTCTTGGTAAACTTTAAACTCAATTTTAAGGCACTTAGAAGCATTTTAGAGCGATTTTACATTTAATGTAGCATTTATAATTTTTGTCATGGAATTCTTTAAACTCAATTTTAAGGCACTTAGAACCGTCTTAGAGCGATTCTAGCTTTAATTCGTGATCACTACTTAAATTTCCATGTAATCCAAATTTTTTCTTTATAATTATGGTCTTGGTAAACTTTAAACTCAATTTTAAGGCACTTAGAAGCATTTTAGAGCGATTTTACATTTAATGTAGCATTTATAATTTTTGTCATGGAATTCTTTAAACTTAATTTTAAGGCACTTAGAACCGCCTTAGAGCGATTCTAGCTTTAATTCGTGATCACTACTTAAATTTCCATGTAATCCAAATTTTTTCTTTTTAATTATGGCCTTGGTAAACTTTAAACTCAATTTTAAGGCACTTAGAAGCATTTTAGAGCGATTTTACATTTAATGTAGCATTTATAATTTTTGTCATGGAATTCTTTAAACTCAATTTTAAGGCACTTAGAACCGTCTTAGAGCGATTCTAGCTTTAATTCGTGATCACTACTTAAATTTCCATGTAATCCAAATTTTTTCTTTTTAATTATGGCCTTGGTAAACTTTAAACTCAATTTTAAGGCACTTAGAAGCATTTTAGAGCGATTTTACATTTAATGTAGCATGTATAATTTTTGTCATGAAATTCTTTAAACTCAATTTTAAGGCACTTAGAACCGTCTTAGAGCGATTCTAGCTTTAATTCGTGATCACTACTTAAATTTCCATGTAATCCAAATTTTTTCTTTTTAATTATGGCCTTGGTAAACTTTAAACTCAATTTTAAGGCACTTAGAAGCATTTTAGAGCGATTTTACATTTAATGTAGCATTTATAATTTTTGTCATGGAATTCTTTAAACTCAATTTTAAGGCACTTAGAACCGTCTTAGAGCGATTCTAGCTTTAATTCGTGATCACTACTTAAATTTCCATGTAATCCAAATTTTTTCTTTTTAATTATGGCCTTGGTAAACTTTAAACTCAATTTTAAGGCACTTAGAAGCATTTTAGAGCTATTTTACATTTAGTGTAGCATTTATAATTTTTGCCATGGAATTCTTTAAACTCAATTTTAAGGCACTTAGAACCGTCTTAGAGCGATTCTAGCTTTAATTCGTGATCACTACTTAAATTTCCATGTAATCCAAATTTTTTCTTTTTAATTATGGTCTTGGTAAACTTTAAACTCAATTTTAAGGCACTTAGAAGCATTTTAGAGCGATTTTACATTTAATGTAGCATTTATAATTTTTGTCATGGAATTCTTTAAACTCAATTTTAAGGCACTTAGAACCGTCTTAGAGCGATTCTAGCTTTAATTCGTGATCACTACTTAAATTTCCATGTAATCCAAATTTTTTCTTTTTAATTATGGCCTTGGTAAACTTTAAACTCAATTTTAAGGCACTTAGAAGCATTTTAGAGCGATTTTACATTTAATGTAGCATTTATAATTTTTGTCATGGAATTCTTTAAACTCAATTTTAAGGCATTTAGAACCGTCTTAGAGCGATTCTAGCTTTAATTCGTGATCACTACTTAAATTTCCATGTAATCCAAATTTTTTCTTTTTAATTATGGCCTTGGTAAACTTTAAACTCAATTTTAAGGCACTTAGAAGCATTTTAGAGCGATTTTACATTTAATGTAGCATTTATAATTTTTGTCATGGAATTCTTTAAACTCAATTTTAAGGCACTTAGAACCGCCTTAGAGCGATTCTAGCTTTAATTCGGGATCACTACTTAAATTTCCATGTAATCCAAATTTTTTCTTTTTAATTATGGCCTTGGTAAACTTTAAACTCAATTTTAAGGCACTTAGAAGCATTTTAGAGCGATTTTACATTTAATGTAGCATTTATAATTTTTGTCATGGAATTCTTTAAACTCAATTTTAAGGCACTTAGAACCGCCTTAGAGCGATTCTAGCTTTAATTCGTGATCACTACTTAAATTTCCATGTAATCCAAATTTTTTCTTTATAATTATGGTCTTGGTAAACTTTAAACTCAATTTTAAGGCACTTAGAAGCATTTTAGAGCGATTTTACATTTAATGTACCATTTATAATTTTTGTCATGAAATTCTTTAAACTCAATTTTAAGGCACTTAGAACCGTCTTAGAGCGATTCTAGCTTTAATTCGTGATCACTACTTAAATTTCCATGTAATCCAAATTTTTTCTTTTTAATTATGGCCTTGGTAAACTTTAAACTCAATTTTAAGGCACTTAGAAGCATTTTAGAGCGATTTTACATTTAATGTAGCATTTATAATTTTTGTCATGGAATTCTTTAAACTCAATTTTAAGGCATTTAGAACCGTCTTAGAGCGATTTTAGCTTTAATTCGTGATCACTACTTAAATTTCCATGTAATCCAAATTTTTTCTATTTAATTAAGGTCTTGGTAAACTTTAAACTCAATTTTAAGGCACTTAGAAGCATTTTAGAGCGATTTTACATTTAATGTAGCATTTATAATTTTTGTCATGGAATTCTTTAAACTCAATTTTAAGGCACTTAGAATCGTCTTAGAGCGATTCTAGCTTTAATTCGTGATCACTACTTAAATTTCCATGTAATCCAAATTTTTTCTTTTTAATTAAGGTCTTGGTAAACTTTAAACTCAATTTTAAGGCACTTAGAAGCATTTTAGAGCGATTTTACATTTAATGTAGCATTTATAATTTTTGTCATGGAATTCTTTAAACTCAATTTTAAGCCACTTAGAACCGTCTTAGAGCGATTCTAGCTTTAATTCGTGATCACTACTTAAATTTCCATGTAATCCAAATTTTTTCTTTTTAATTATGGCCTTGGTAAACTTTAAACTCAATTTTAAGGCACTTAGAAGCATTTTAGAGCGATTTTACATTTAATGTAGCATTTATAATTTTTGTCATGGAATTCTTTAAACTCAATTTTAAGGCATTTAGAACCGTCTTAGAGCGATTTTAGCTTTAATTCGTGATCACTACTTAAATTTCCATGTAATCCAAATTTTTTCTATTTAATTAAGGTCTTGGTAAACTTTAAACTCAATTTTAAGGCACTTAGAAGCATTTTAGAGCGATTTTACATTTAATGTAGCATTTATAATTTTTGTCATGGAATTCTTTAAACTCAATTTTAAGGCACTTAGAATCGTCTTAGAGCGATTCTAGCTTTAATTCGTGATCACTACTTAAATTTCCATGTAATCCAAATTTTTTCTTTTTAATTAAGGTCTTGGTAAACTTTAAACTCAATTTTAAGGCACTTAGAAGCATTTTAGAGCGATTTTACATTTAATGTAGCATTTATAATTTTTGTCATGGAATTCTTTAAACTCAATTTTAAGGCACTTAGAACCGTCTTAGAGCGATTCTAGCTTTAATTCGTGATCACTACTTAAATTTCCATGTAATCCAAATTTTTTCTTTTTAATTATGGCCTTGGTAAACTTTAAACTCAATTTTAAGGCACTTAGAAGCATTTTAGAGCGATTTTACATTTAATGTAGCATTTATAATTTTTGTCATGGAATTCTTTAAACTCAATTTTAAGGCACTTAGAACCGCCTTAGAGCGATTCTAGCTTTAATTCGGGATCACTACTTAAATTTCCATGTAATCCAAATTTTTTCTTTTTAATTATGGCCTTGGTAAACTTTAAACTCAATTTTAAGGCACTTAGAAGCATTTTAGAGCGATTTTACATTTAATGTAGCATTTATAATTTTTGTCATGGAATTCTTTAAACTCAATTTTAAGGCACTTAGAACCGCCTTAGAGCGATTCTAGCTTTAATTCGTGATCACTACTTAAATTTCCATGTAATCCAAATTTTTTCTTTATAATTATGGTCTTGGTAAACTTTAAACTCAATTTTAAGGCACTTAGAAGCATTTTAGAGCGATTTTACATTTAATGTACCATTTATAATTTTTGTCATGAAATTCTTTAAACTCAATTTTAAGGCACTTAGAACCGTCTTAGAGCGATTCTAGCTTTAATTCGTGATCACTACTTAAATTTCCATGTAATCCAAATTTTTTCTTTTTAATTATGGCCTTGGTAAACTTTAAACTCAATTTTAAGGCACTTAGAAGCATTTTAGAGCGATTTTACATTTAATGTAGCATTTATAATTTTTGTCATGGAATTCTTTAAACTCAATTTTAAGGCACTTAGAACCGTCTTAGAGCGATTTTAGCTTTAATTCGTGATCACTACTTAAATTTCCATGTAATCCAAATTTTTTCTTTTTAATTATGGCCTTGGTAAACTTTAAACTCAATTTTAAGGCACTTAGAAGCATTTTAGAGCGATTTTACATTTAATGTAGCATTTATAATTTTTGTCATGGAATTCTTTAAACTCAATTTTAAGGCACTTAGAATCGTCTTAGAGCGATTCTAGCTTTAATTCGTGATCACTACTTAAATTTCCATGTAATCCAAATTTTTTCTTTTTAATTAAGGTCTTGGTAAACTTTAAACTCAATTTTAAGGCACTTAGAAGCATTTTAGAGCGATTTTACATTTAATGTAGCATTTATAATTTTTGTCATGGAATTCTTTAAACTCAATTTTAAGCCACTTAGAACCGTCTTAGAGCGATTCTAGCTTTAATTCGTGATCACTACTTAAATTTCCATGTAATCCAAATTTTTTCTTTTTAATTATGGCCTTGGTAAACTTTAAACTCAATTTTAAGGCACTTAGAAGCATTTTAGAGCGATTTTACATTTAATGTAGCATTTATAATTTTTGTCATGGAATTCTTTAAACTCAATTTTAAGGCATTTAGAACCGTCTTAGAGCGATTTTAGCTTTAATTCGTGATCACTACTTAAATTTCCATGTAATCCAAATTTTTTCTATTTAATTAAGGTCTTGGTAAACTTTAAACTCAATTTTAAGGCACTTAGAAGCATTTTAGAGCGATTTTACATTTAATGTAGCATTTATAATTTTTGTCATGGAATTCTTTAAACTCAATTTTAAGGCACTTAGAATCGTCTTAGAGCGATTCTAGCTTTAATTCGTGATCACTACTTAAATTTCCATGTAATCCAAATTTTTTCTTTTTAATTAAGGTCTTGGTAAACTTTAAACTCAATTTTAAGGCACTTAGAAGCATTTTAGAGCGATTTTACATTTAATGTAGCATTTATAATTTTTGTCATGGAATTCTTTAAACTCAATTTTAAGGCACTTAGAACCGTCTTAGAGCGATTCTAGCTTTAATTCGTGATCACTACTTAAATTTCCATGTAATCCAAATTTTTTCTTTTTAATTATGGCCTTGGTAAACTTTAAACTCAATTTTAAGGCATTTAGAACCGTCTTAGAGCGATTCTAGCTTTAATTCGTGATCACTACTTAAATTTCCATGTAATCCAAATTTTTTCTTTTTAATTATGGTCTTGGTAAACTTTAAACTCAATTTTAAGGCACTTAGAAGCATTTTAGAGCGATTTTACATTTAATGTACCATTTATAATTTTTGTCATGAAATTCTTTAAACTCAATTTTAAGGCACTTAGAACCGTCTTAGAGCGATTCTAGCTTTAATTCGTGATCACTACTTAAATTTCCATGTAATCCAAATTTTTTCTTTATAATTATGGTCTTGGTAAACTTTAAACTCAATTTTAAGGCACTTAGAAGCATTTTAGAGCGATTTTACATTTAATGTACCATTTATAATTTTTGTCATGAAATTCTTTAAACTCAATTTTAAGGCACTTAGAACCGTCTTAGAGCGATTCTAGCTTTAATTCGTGATCACTACTTAAATTTCCATGTAATCCAAATTTTTTCTTTTTAATTATGGCCTTGGTAAACTTTAAACTCAATTTTATGGCACTTAGAAGCATTTTAGAGCGATTTTACATTTAATGTAGCATTTACAATTTTTGTCATGGAATTCTTTAAACTCAATTTTAAGGCACTTAGAATCGTCTTAGAGCGATTCTAGCTTTAATTCGTGATCACTACTTAAATTTCCATGTAATCCAAATTTTTTCTTTTTAATTAAGGTCTTGGTAAACTTTAAACTCAATTTTAAGGCACTTAGAAGCATTTTAGAGCGATTTTACATTTAATGTAGCATTTATAATTTTTGTCATGGAATTCTTTAAACTCAATTTTAAGGCACTTAGAACCGCCTTAGAGCGATTCTAGCTTTAATTCGTGATCACTACTTAAATTTCCATGTAATCCAAATTTTTTCTTTTTAATTATGGCCTTGGTAAACTTTAAACTCAATTTTAAGGCACTTAGAAGCATTTTAGAGCGATTTTACATTTAATGTAGCATTTATAATTTTTGACATGGAATTCTTTAAACTCAATTTTAAGGCATTTAGAACCGTCTTAGAGCGATTCTAGCTTTAATTCGTGATCACTACTTAAATTTCCATGTAATCCAAATTTTTTCTTTTTAATTATGGCCTTGGTAAACTTTAAACTCAATTTTAAGGCACTTAGAAGCATTTTAGAGCGATTTTACATTTAATGTAGCATTTATAATTTTTGTCATGGAATTCTTTAAACTCAATTTTAAGGCACTTAGAATCGTCTTAGAGCGATTCTAGCTTTAATTCGTGATCACTACTTAAATTTCCATGTAATCCAAATTTTTTCTTTTTAATTAAGGTCTTGGTAAACTTTAAACTCAATTTTAAGGCACTTAGAAGCATTTTAGAGCGATTTTACATTTAATGTAGCATTTATAATTTTTGTCATGGAATTCTTTAAACTCAATTTTAAGGCACTTAGAACCGTCTTAGAGCGATTCTAGCTTTAATTCGTGATCACTACTTAAATTTCCATGTAATCCAAATTTTTTCTTTTTAATTATGGCCTTGGTAAACTTTAAACTCAATTTTAAGGCACTTAGAAGCATTTTAGAGCGATTTTACATTTAATGTAGCATTTATAATTTTTGTCATGGAATTCTTTAAACTCAATTTTAAGGCATTTAGAACCGTCTTAGAGCGATTCTAGCTTTAATTCGTGATCACTACTTAAATTTCCATGTAATCCAAATTTTTTCTTTTTAATTATGGTCTTGGTAAACTTTAAACTCAATTTTAAGGCACTTAGAAGCATTTTAGAGCGATTTTACATTTAATGTAGCATTTATAATTTTTGTCATGAAATTCTTTAAACTCAATTTTAAGGCACTTAGAACCGTCTTAGAGCGATTCTAGCTTTAATTCGTGATCACTACTTAAATTTCCATGTAATCCAAATTTTTTCTTTTTAATTATGGCCTTGGTAAACTTTAAACTCAATTTTAAGGCACTTAGAAGCATTTTAGAGCGATTTTACATTTAATGTAGCATTTATAATTTTTGACATGGAATTCTTTAAACTCAATTTTAAGGCATTTAGAACCGTCTTAGAGCGATTCTAGCTTTAATTCGTGATCACTACTTAAATTTCCATGTAATCCAAATTTTTTCTTTTTAATTATGGCCTTGGTAAACTTTAAACTCAATTTTAAGGCACTTAGAAGCATTTTAGAGCGATTTTACATTTAATGTAGCATTTATAATTTTTGTCATGGAATTCTTTAAACTCAATTTTAAGGCACTTAGAATCGTCTTAGAGCGATTCTAGCTTTAATTCGTGATCACTACTTAAATTTCCATGTAATCCAAATTTTTTCTTTTTAATTAAGGTCTTGGTAAACTTTAAACTCAATTTTAAGGCACTTAGAAGCATTTTAGAGCGATTTTACATTTAATGTAGCATTTATAATTTTTGTCATGGAATTCTTTAAACTCAATTTTAAGGCACTTAGAACCGTCTTAGAGCGATTCTAGCTTTAATTCGTGATCACTACTTAAATTTCCATGTAATCCAAATTTTTTCTTTTTAATTAAGGTCTTGGTAAACTTTAAACTCAATTTTAAGGCACTTAGAAGCATTTTAGAGCGATTTTACATTTAATGTAGCATTTATAATTTTTGTCATGGAATTCTTTAAACTCAATTTTAAGGCACTTAGAACCGTCTTAGAGCGATTCTAGCTTTAATTCGTGATCACTACTTAAATTTCCATGTAATCCAAATTTTTTCTTTTTAATTATGGCCTTGGTAAACTTTAAACTCAATTTTAAGGCACTTAGAAGCATTTTAGAGCGATTTTACATTTAATGTAGCATTTATAATTTTTGTCATGGAATTCTTTAAACTCAATTTTAAGGCACTTAGAACCGCCTTAGAGCGATTCTAGCTTTAATTCGTGATCACTACTTAAATTTCCATGTAATCCAAATTTTTTCTTTTTAATTATGGCCTTGGTAAACTTTAAACTCAATTTTAAGGCACTTAGAAGCATTTTAGAGCGATTTTACATTTAATGTAGCATTTATAATTTTTGTCATGGAATTCTTTAAACTCAATTTTAAGGCACTTAGAACCGCCTTAGAGCGATTCTAGCTTTAATTCGTGATCACTACTTAAATTTCCATGTAATCCAAATTTTTTCTTTATAATTATGGTCTTGGTAAACTTTAAACTCAATTTTAAGGCACTTAGAAGCATTTTAGAGCGATTTTACATTTAATGTAGCATTTATAATTTTTGTCATGGAATTCTTTAAACTCAATTTTAAGGCACTTAGAACCGCCTTAGAGCGATTCTAGCTTTAATTCGTGATCACTACTTAAATTTCCATGTAATCCAAATTTTTTCTTTTTAATTATGGCCTTGGTAAACTTTAAACTCAATTTTAAGGCACTTAGAAGCATTTTAGAGCGGTTTTACATTTAATGTAGCATTTATAATTTTTGTCATGGAATTCTTTAAACTCAATTTTAAGGCATTTAGAACCGTCTTAGAGTGATTCTAGCTTTAATTCGTGATCACTACTTAAATTTCCATGTAATCCAAATTTTTTCTTTTTAATTATGGTCTTGGTAAACTTTAAACTCAATTTTAAGGCACTTAGAAGCATTTTAGAGCGATTTTACATTTAATGTAGCATTTATAATTTTTGTCATGGAATTCTTTAAACTCAATTTTAAGGCACTTAGAACCGTCTTAGAGCGATTCTAGCTTTAATTCGTGATCACTACTTAAATTTCCATGTAATCCAAATTTTTTCTTTTTAATTATGGCCTTGGTAAACTTTAAACTCAATTTTAAGGCACTTAGAAGCATTTTAGAGCGATTTTACATTTAATGTAGCATTTATAATTTTTGTCATGGAATTCTTTAAACTCAATTTTAAGGCATTTAGAACCGTCTTAGAGCGATTCTAGCTTTAATTCGTGATCACTACTTAAATTTCCATGTAATCCAAATTTTTTCTTTTTAATTATGGCCTTGGTAAACTTTAAACTCAATTTTAAGGCACTTAGAAGCATTTTAGAGCGATTCTAGCTTTAATTCGTGATCACTACTTAAATTTCCATGTAATCCAAATTTTTTCTTTTTAATTATGGTCTTGGTAAACTTTAAACTCAATTTTAAGGCACTTAGAAGCATTTTAGAGCGATTTTACATTTAATGTAGCATATATAATTTTTGTCATGGAATTCTTTAAACTCAATTTTAAGGCATTTAGAACCGTCTTAGAGCTATTCTAGCTTTAATTCGTGATCACTACTTAAATTTCCATGTAATCCAAATTTTTTCTTTTTAATTATGGCCTTGGTAAACTTTAAACTCAATTTTAAGGCACTTAGAAGCATTTTAGAGCGATTTTACATTTAATGTAGCATTTATAATTTTTGTCATGGAATTCTTTAAACTCAATTTTAAGGCACTTATAATCGTCTTAGAGCGATTCTAGCTTTAATTCGTGATCACTACTTAAATTTCCATGTAATCCAAATTTTTTCTTTTTAATTAAGGTCTTGGTAAACTTTAAACTCAATTTTAAGGCACTTAGAAGCATTTTAGAGCGATTTTACATTTAATGTAGCATTTATAATTTTTGTCATGGAATTCTTTAAACTCAATTTTAAGGCACTTAGAACCGTCTTAGAGCGATTCTAGCTTTAATTCGTGATCACTACTTAAATTTCCATGTAATCCAAATTTTTTCTTTTTAATTATGGTCTTGGTAAACTTTAAACTCAATTTTGAGGCACTTAGAAGCATTTTAGAGCGATTTTACATTTAATGTAGCATTTATAATTTTTGTCATGGAATTCTTTAAACTCAATTTTAAGGCATTTAGAACCGTCTTAGAGTGATTCTAGCTTTAATTCGTGATCACTACTTAAATTTCCATGTAATCCAAATTTTTTCTTTTTAATTATGGTCTTGGTAAACTTTAAACTCAATTTTAAGGCACTTAGAAGCATTTTAGAGCGATTTTACATTTAATGTAGCATTTATAATTTTTGTCATGGAATTCTTTAAACTCAATTTTAAGGCACTTAGAACCGTCTTAGAGCGATTCTAGCTTTAATTCGTGATCACTACTTAAATTTCCATGTAATCCAAATTTTTTCTTTTTAATTATGGCCTTGGTAAACTTTAAACTCAATTTTAAGGCACTTAGAAGCATTTTAGAGCGATTTTACATTTAATGTAGCATTTATAATTTTTGTCATGGAATTCTTTAAACTCAATTTTAAGGCATTTAGAACCGTCTTAGAGCGATTCTAGCTTTAATTCGTGATCACTACTTAAATTTCCATGTAATCCAAATTTTTTCTTTTTAATTATGGCCTTGGTAAACTTTAAACTCAATTTTAAGGCACTTAGAAGCATTTTAGAGCGATTTTACATTTAATGTAGCATTTATAATTTTTGTCATGGAATTCTTTAAACTCAATTTTAAGGCACTTAGAACCGTCTTAGAGCGATTCTAGCTTTAATTCGTGATCACTACTTAAATTTCCATGTAATCCAAATTTTTTCTTTTTAATTATGGCCTTGGTAAACTTTAAACTCAATTTTAAGGCACTTAGAAGCATTTTAGAGCTATTTTACATTTAGTGTAGCATTTATAATTTTTGCCATGGAATTCTTTAAACTCAATTTTAAGGCACTTAGAACCGTCTTAGAGCGATTCTAGCTTTAATTCGTGATCACTACTTAAATTTCCATGTAATCCAAATTTTTTCTTTTTAATTATGGTCTTGGTAAACTTTAAACTCAATTTTAAGGCACTTAGAAGCATTTTAGAGCGATTTTACATTTAATGTAGCATTTATAATTTTTGTCATGGAATTCTTTAAACTCAATTTTAAGGCACTTAGAACCGTCTTAGAGCGATTCTAGCTTTAATTCGTGATCACTACTTAAATTTCCATGTAATCCAAATTTTTTCTTTTTAATTATGGCCTTGGTAAACTTTAAACTCAATTTTAAGGCACTTAGAAGCATTTTAGAGCGATTTTACATTTAATGTAGCATTTATAATTTTTGTCATGGAATTCTTTAAACTCAATTTTAAGGCATTTAGAACCGTCTTAGAGCGATTCTAGCTTTAATTCGTGATCACTACTTAAATTTCCATGTAATCCAAATTTTTTCTTTTTAATTATGGCCTTGGTAAACTTTAAACTCAATTTTAAGGCACTTAGAAGCATTTTAGAGCGATTTTACATTTAATGTAGCATTTATAATTTTTGTCATGGAATTCTTTAAACTCAATTTTAAGGCACTTAGAACCGCCTTAGAGCGATTCTAGCTTTAATACGGGATCACTACTTAAATTTCCATGTAATCCAAATTTTTTCTTTTTAATTATGGCCTTGGTAAACTTTAAACTCAATTTTAAGGCACTTAGAAGCATTTTAGAGCGATTTTACATTTAATGTAGCATTTATAATTTTTGTCATGGAATTCTTTAAACTCAATTTTAAGGCACTTAGAACCGCCTTAGAGCGATTCTAGCTTTAATTCGTGATCACTACTTAAATTTCCATGTAATCCAAATTTTTTCTTTATAATTATGGTCTTGGTAAACTTTAAACTCAATTTTAAGGCACTTAGAAGCATTTTAGAGCGATTTTACATTTAATGTACCATTTATAATTTTTGTCATGAAATTCTTTAAACTCAATTTTAAGGCACTTAGAACCGTCTTAGAGCGATTCTAGCTTTAATTCGTGATCACTACTTAAATTTCCATGTAATCCAAATTTTTTCTTTTTAATTATGGCCTTGGTAAACTTTAAACTCAATTTTAAGGCACTTAGAAGCATTTTAGAGCGATTTTACATTTAATGTAGCATTTATAATTTTTGTCATGGAATTCTTTAAACTCAATTTTAAGGCATTTAGAACCGTCTTAGAGCGATTTTAGCTTTAATTCGTGATCACTACTTAAATTTCCATGTAATCCAAATTTTTTCTATTTAATTAAGGTCTTGGTAAACTTTAAACTCAATTTTAAGGCACTTAGAAGCATTTTAGAGCGATTTTACATTTAATGTAGCATTTATAATTTTTGTCATGGAATTCTTTAAACTCAATTTTAAGGCACTTAGAATCGTCTTAGAGCGATTCTAGCTTTAATTCGTGATCACTACTTAAATTTCCATGTAATCCAAATTTTTTCTTTTTAATTAAGGTCTTGGTAAACTTTAAACTCAATTTTAAGGCACTTAGAAGCATTTTAGAGCGATTTTACATTTAATGTAGCATTTATAATTTTTGTCATGGAATTCTTTAAACTCAATTTTAAGGCACTTAGAACCGTCTTAGAGCGATTCTAGCTTTAATTCGTGATCACTACTTAAATTTCCATGTAATCCAAATTTTTTCTTTTTAATTATGGCCTTGGTAAACTTTAAACTCAATTTTAAGGCACTTAGAAGCATTTTAGAGCGATTTTACATTTAATGTAGCATTTATAATTTTTGTCATGGAATTCTTTAAACTCAATTTTAAGGCATTTAGAACCGTCTTAGAGCGATTTTAGCTTTAATTCGTGATCACTACTTAAATTTCCATGTAATCCAAATTTTTTCTATTTAATTAAGGTCTTGGTAAACTTTAAACTCAATTTTAAGGCACTTAGAAGCATTTTAGAGCGATTTTACATTTAATGTAGCATTTATAATTTTTGTCATGGAATTCTTTAAACTCAATTTTAAGGCACTTAGAATCGTCTTAGAGCGATTCTAGCTTTAATTCGTGATCACTACTTAAATTTCCATGTAATCCAAATTTTTTCTTTTTAATTAAGGTCTTGGTAAACTTTAAACTCAATTTTAAGGCACTTAGAAGCATTTTAGAGCGATTTTACATTTAATGTAGCATTTATAATTTTTGTCATGGAATTCTTTAAACTCAATTTTAAGGCACTTAGAACCGTCTTAGAGCGATTCTAGCTTTAATTCGTGATCACTACTTAAATTTCCATGTAATCCAAATTTTTTCTTTTTAATTATGGCCTTGGTAAACTTTAAACTCAATTTTAAGGCATTTAGAACCGTCTTAGAGCGATTCTAGCTTTAATTCGTGATCACTACTTAAATTTCCATGTAATCCAAATTTTTTCTTTTTAATTATGGTCTTGGTAAACTTTAAACTCAATTTTAAGGCACTTAGAAGCATTTTAGAGCGATTTTACATTTAATGTACCATTTATAATTTTTGTCATGAAATTCTTTAAACTCAATTTTAAGGCACTTAGAACCGTCTTAGAGCGATTCTAGCTTTAATTCGTGATCACTACTTAAATTTCCATGTAATCCAAATTTTTTCTTTATAATTATGGTCTTGGTAAACTTTAAACTCAATTTTAAGGCACTTAGAAGCATTTTAGAGCGATTTTACATTTAATGTACCATTTATAATTTTTGTCATGAAATTCTTTAAACTCAATTTTAAGGCACTTAGAACCGTCTTAGAGCGATTCTAGCTTTAATTCGTGATCACTACTTAAATTTCCATGTAATCCAAATTTTTTCTTTTTAATTATGGCCTTGGTAAACTTTAAACTCAATTTTATGGCACTTAGAAGCATTTTAGAGCGATTTTACATTTAATGTAGCATTTACAATTTTTGTCATGGAATTCTTTAAACTCAATTTTAAGGCACTTAGAATCGTCTTAGAGCGATTCTAGCTTTAATTCGTGATCACTACTTAAATTTCCATGTAATCCAAATTTTTTCTTTTTAATTAAGGTCTTGGTAAACTTTAAACTCAATTTTAAGGCACTTAGAAGCATTTTAGAGCGATTTTACATTTAATGTAGCATTTATAATTTTTGTCATGGAATTCTTTAAACTCAATTTTAAGGCACTTAGAACCGCCTTAGAGCGATTCTAGCTTTAATTCGTGATCACTACTTAAATTTCCATGTAATCCAAATTTTTTCTTTTTAATTATGGCCTTGGTAAACTTTAAACTCAATTTTAAGGCACTTAGAAGCATTTTAGAGCGATTTTACATTTAATGCAGCATTTATAATTTTTGTCATGGAATTCTTTGAACTCAATTTTAAGGCACTTAGAACCGTCTTAGAGCGATTCTAGCTTTAATTCGTGATCACTACTTAAATTTCCATGTAATCCAAATTTTTTCTTTTTAATTATGGTCTTGGTAAACTTTAAATTCAATTTTAAGGCACTTAGAAGCATTTTAGAGCGATTTTACATTAAATGTAGCATTTATATCATATAATTTTTGTCATGGAATTCTTTAAACTCAATTTTAAGGCACTTAGAACCGCCTTAGAGCGATTCTAGCTTTAATTCGTGATCACTACTTAAATTTCCATGTAATCCAAATTTTTTCTTTTTAATTAAGGTCTTGGTAAACTTTAAACTCAATTTTAAGGCACTTAGAAGCATTTTAGAGCGATTTTACATTTAATGTAGCATTTATAATTTTTGTCATGGAATTCTTTAAACTCAATTTTAAGGCACTTAGAACCGTCTTAGAGCGATTCTAGCTTTAATTCGTGATCACTACTTAAATTTCCATGTAATCCAAATTTTTTCTTTTTAATTATGGCCTTGGTAAACTTTAAACTCAATTTTAAGGCACTTAGAAGCATTTTAGAGCGATTTTACATTTAATGTAGCATTTATAATTTTTGTCATGGAATTCTTTAAACTCAATTTTAAGGCATTTAGAACCGTCTTAGAGCGATTCTAGCTTTAATTCGTGATCACTACTTAAATTTCCATGTAATCCAAATTTTTTCTTTTTAATTATGGTCTTGGTAAACTTTAAACTCAATTTTAAGGCACTTAGAAGCATTTTAGAGCGATTTTACATTTAATGTAGCATTTATAATTTTTGTCATGAAATTCTTTAAACTCAATTTTAAGGCACTTAGAACCGTCTTAGAGCGATTCTAGCTTTAATTCGTGATCACTACTTAAATTTCCATGTAATCCAAATTTTTTCTTTTTAATTATGGCCTTGGTAAACTTTAAACTCAATTTTAAGGCACTTAGAAGCATTTTAGAGCGATTTTACATTTAATGTAGCATTTATAATTTTTGACATGGAATTCTTTAAACTCAATTTTAAGGCATTTAGAACCGTCTTAGAGCGATTCTAGCTTTAATTCGTGATCACTACTTAAATTTCCATGTAATCCAAATTTTTTCTTTTTAATTATGGCCTTGGTAAACTTTAAACTCAATTTTAAGGCACTTAGAAGCATTTTAGAGCGATTTTACATTTAATGTAGCATTTATAATTTTTGTCATGGAATTCTTTAAACTCAATTTTAAGGCACTTAGAATCGTCTTAGAGCGATTCTAGCTTTAATTCGTGATCACTACTTAAATTTCCATGTAATCCAAATTTTTTCTTTTTAATTAAGGTCTTGGTAAACTTTAAACTCAATTTTAAGGCACTTAGAAGCATTTTAGAGCGATTTTACATTTAATGTAGCATTTATAATTTTTGTCATGGAATTCTTTAAACTCAATTTTAAGGCACTTAGAACCGTCTTAGAGCGATTCTAGCTTTAATTCGTGATCACTACTTAAATTTCCATGTAATCCAAATTTTTTCTTTTTAATTAAGGTCTTGGTAAACTTTAAACTCAATTTTAAGGCACTTAGAAGCATTTTAGAGCGATTTTACATTTAATGTAGCATTTATAATTTTTGTCATGGAATTCTTTAAACTCAATTTTAAGGCACTTAGAACCGTCTTAGAGCGATTCTAGCTTTAATTCGTGATCACTACTTAAATTTCCATGTAATCCAAATTTTTTCTTTTTAATTATGGCCTTGGTAAACTTTAAACTCAATTTTAAGGCACTTAGAAGCATTTTAGAGCGATTTTACATTTAATGTAGCATTTATAATTTTTGTCATGGAATTCTTTAAACTCAATTTTAAGGCACTTAGAACCGCCTTAGAGCGATTCTAGCTTTAATTCGTGATCACTACTTAAATTTCCATGTAATCCAAATTTTTTCTTTTTAATTATGGCCTTGGTAAACTTTAAACTCAATTTTAAGGCACTTAGAAGCATTTTAGAGCGATTTTACATTTAATGTAGCATTTATAATTTTTGTCATGGAATTCTTTAAACTCAATTTTAAGGCACTTAGAACCGCCTTAGAGCGATTCTAGCTTTAATTCGTGATCACTACTTAAATTTCCATGTAATCCAAATTTTTTCTTTATAATTATGGTCTTGGTAAACTTTAAACTCAATTTTAAGGCACTTAGAAGCATTTTAGAGCGATTTTACATTTAATGTAGCATTTATAATTTTTGTCATGGAATTCTTTAAACTCAATTTTAAGGCACTTAGAACCGCCTTAGAGCGATTCTAGCTTTAATTCGTGATCACTACTTAAATTTCCATGTAATCCAAATTTTTTCTTTTTAATTATGGCCTTGGTAAACTTTAAACTCAATTTTAAGGCACTTAGAAGCATTTTAGAGCGGTTTTACATTTAATGTAGCATTTATAATTTTTGTCATGGAATTCTTTAAACTCAATTTTAAGGCATTTAGAACCGTCTTAGAGTGATTCTAGCTTTAATTCGTGATCACTACTTAAATTTCCATGTAATCCAAATTTTTTCTTTTTAATTATGGTCTTGGTAAACTTTAAACTCAATTTTAAGGCACTTAGAAGCATTTTAGAGCGATTTTACATTTAATGTAGCATTTATAATTTTTGTCATGGAATTCTTTAAACTCAATTTTAAGGCACTTAGAACCGTCTTAGAGCGATTCTAGCTTTAATTCGTGATCACTACTTAAATTTCCATGTAATCCAAATTTTTTCTTTTTAATTATGGCCTTGGTAAACTTTAAACTCAATTTTAAGGCACTTAGAAGCATTTTAGAGCGATTTTACATTTAATGTAGCATTTATAATTTTTGTCATGGAATTCTTTAAACTCAATTTTAAGGCATTTAGAACCGTCTTAGAGCGATTCTAGCTTTAATTCGTGATCACTACTTAAATTTCCATGTAATCCAAATTTTTTCTTTTTAATTATGGCCTTGGTAAACTTTAAACTCAATTTTAAGGCACTTAGAAGCATTTTAGAGCGATTCTAGCTTTAATTCGTGATCACTACTTAAATTTCCATGTAATCCAAATTTTTTCTTTTTAATTATGGTCTTGGTAAACTTTAAACTCAATTTTAAGGCACTTAGAAGCATTTTAGAGCGATTTTACATTTAATGTAGCATATATAATTTTTGTCATGGAATTCTTTAAACTCAATTTTAAGGCATTTAGAACCGTCTTAGAGCTATTCTAGCTTTAATTCGTGATCACTACTTAAATTTCCATGTAATCCAAATTTTTTCTTTTTAATTATGGCCTTGGTAAACTTTAAACTCAATTTTAAGGCACTTAGAAGCATTTTAGAGCGATTTTACATTTAATGTAGCATTTATAATTTTTGTCATGGAATTCTTTAAACTCAATTTTAAGGCACTTATAATCGTCTTAGAGCGATTCTAGCTTTAATTCGTGATCACTACTTAAATTTCCATGTAATCCAAATTTTTTCTTTTTAATTAAGGTCTTGGTAAACTTTAAACTCAATTTTAAGGCACTTAGAAGCATTTTAGAGCGATTTTACATTTAATGTAGCATTTATAATTTTTGTCATGGAATTCTTTAAACTCAATTTTAAGGCACTTAGAACCGTCTTAGAGCGATTCTAGCTTTAATTCGTGATCACTACTTAAATTTCCATGTAATCCAAATTTTTTCTTTTTAATTATGGTCTTGGTAAACTTTAAACTCAATTTTGAGGCACTTAGAAGCATTTTAGAGCGATTTTACATTTAATGTAGCATTTATAATTTTTGTCATGGAATTCTTTAAACTCAATTTTAAGGCATTTAGAACCGTCTTAGAGTGATTCTAGCTTTAATTCGTGATCACTACTTAAATTTCCATGTAATCCAAATTTTTTCTTTTTAATTATGGTCTTGGTAAACTTTAAACTCAATTTTAAGGCACTTAGAAGCATTTTAGAGCGATTTTACATTTAATGTAGCATTTATAATTTTTGTCATGGAATTCTTTAAACTCAATTTTAAGGCACTTAGAACCGTCTTAGAGCGATTCTAGCTTTAATTCGTGATCACTACTTAAATTTCCATGTAATCCAAATTTTTTCTTTTTAATTATGGCCTTGGTAAACTTTAAACTCAATTTTAAGGCACTTAGAAGCATTTTAGAGCGATTTTACATTTAATGTAGCATTTATAATTTTTGTCATGGAATTCTTTAAACTCAATTTTAAGGCATTTAGAACCGTCTTAGAGCGATTCTAGCTTTAATTCGTGATCACTACTTAAATTTCCATGTAATCCAAATTTTTTCTTTTTAATTATGGCCTTGGTAAACTTTAAACTCAATTTTAAGGCACTTAGAAGCATTTTAGAGCGATTCTAGCTTTAATTCGTGATCACTACTTAAATTTCCATGTAATCCAAATTTTTTCTTTTTAATTATGGTCTTGGTAAACTTTAAACTCAATTTTAAGGCACTTAGAAGCATTTTAGAGCGATTTTACATTTAATGTAGCATATATAATTTTTGTCATGGAATTCTTTAAACTCAATTTTAAGGCATTTAGAACCGTCTTAGAGCTATTCTAGCTTTAATTCGTGATCACTACTTAAATTTCCATGTAATCCAAATTTTTTCTTTTTAATTATGGCCTTGGTAAACTTTAAACTCAATTTTAAGGCACTTAGAAGCATTTTAGAGCGATTTTACATTTAATGTAGCATTTATAATTTTTGTCATGGAATTCTTTAAACTCAATTTTAAGGCACTTATAATCGTCTTAGAGCGATTCTAGCTTTAATTCGTGATCACTACTTAAATTTCCATGTAATCCAAATTTTTTCTTTTTAATTAAGGTCTTGGTAAACTTTAAACTCAATTTTAAGGCACTTAGAAGCATTTTAGAGCGATTTTACATTTAATGTAGCATTTATAATTTTTGTCATGGAATTCTTTAAACTCAATTTTAAGGCACTTAGAACCGTCTTAGAGCGATTCTAGCTTTAATTCGTGATCACTACTTAAATTTCCATGTAATCCAAATTTTTTCTTTTTAATTATGGTCTTGGTAAACTTTAAACTCAATTTTGAGGCACTTAGAAGCATTTTAGAGCGATTTTACATTTAATGTAGCATTTATAATTTTTGTCATGGAATTCTTTAAACTCAATTTTAAGGCATTTAGAACCGTCTTAGAGCTATTCTAGCTTTAATTCGTGATCACTACTTAAATTTCCATGTAATCCAAATTTTTTCTTTTTAATTATGGCCTTGGTAAACTTTAAACTCAATTTTAAGGCACTTAGAAGCATTTTAGAGCGATTTTACATTTAATGTAGCATGTATAATTTTTGTCATGGAATTCTTTAAACTCAATTTTAAGGCACTTATAATCGTCTTAGAGCGATTCTAGCTTTAATTCGTGATCACTACTTAAATTTCCATGTAATCCAAATTTTTTCTTTTTAATTAAGGTCTTGGTAAACTTTAAACTCAATTTTAAGGCACTTAGAAGCATTTTAGAGCGATTTTACATTTAATGTAGCATTTATAATTTTTGTCATGGAATTCTTTAAACTCAATTTTAAGGCACTTAGAAGCATTTTAGAGCGATTCTAGCTTTAATTCGTGATCACTACTTAAATTTCCATGTAATCCAAATTTTTTCTTTTTAATTATGGCCTTGGTAAACTTTAAACTCAATTTTAAGGCACTTAGAAGCATTTTAGAGCGATTTTACATTTAATGTAGCATTTATAATTTTTGTCATGGAATTCTTTAAACTCAATTTTAAGGCATTTAGAACCGTCTTAGAGCGATTCTAGCTTTAATTCGTGATCACTACTTAAATTTCCATGTAATCCAAATTTTTTCTTTTTAATTATGGTCTTGGCAAACTTTAAACTCAATTTTAAGGCACTTAGAAGCATTTTAGAGCGATTTTACATTTAATGTAGCATTTATAATTTTTGTCATGGAATTCTTTAAACTCAATTTTAAGGCACTTAGAACCGTCTTAGAGCGATTCTAGCTTTAATTCGTGATCACTACTTAAATTTCCATGTAATCCAAATTTTTTCTTTTTAATTATGGTCTTGGTAAACTTTAAACTCAATTTTGAGGCACTTAGAAGCATTTTAGAGCGATTTTACATTTAATGTAGCATTTATAATTTTTGTCATGGAATTCTTTAAACTCAATTTTAAGGCATTTAGAACCGTCTTAGAGCTATTCTAGCTTTAATTCGTGATCACTACTTAAATTTCCATGTAATCCAAATTTTTTCTTTTTAATTATGGCCTTGGTAAACTTTAAACTCAATTTTAAGGCACTTAGAAGCATTTTAGAGCGATTTTACATTTAATGTAGCATTTATAATTTTTGTCATGGAATTCTTTAAACTCAATTTTAAGGCACTTAGAATCGTCTTAGAGCGATTCTAGCTTTAATTCGTGATCACTACTTAAATTTCCATGTAATCCAAATTTTTTCTTTTTAATTAAGGTCTTGGTAAACTTTAAACTCAATTTTAAGGCACTTAGAAGCATTTTAGAGCGATTTTACATTTAATGTAGCATTTATAATTTTTGTCATGGAATTCTTTAAACTCAATTTTAAGGCACTTAGAACCGTCTTAGAGCGATTCTAGCTTTAATTCGTGATCACTACTTAAATTTCCATGTAATCCAAATTTTTTCTTTTTAATTATGGCCTTGGTAAACTTTAAACTCAATTTTAAGGCACTTAGAAGCATTTTAGAGCGATTTTACATTTAATGTAGCATTTATAATTTTTGTCATGGAATTCTTTAAACTCAATTTTAAGGCATTTAGAACCGTCTTAGAGCGATTCTAGCTTTAATTCGTGATCACTACTTAAATTTCCATGTAATCCAAATTTTTTCTTTTTAATTATGGCCTTGGTAAACTTTAAACTCAATTTTAAGGCACTTAGAAGCATTTTAGAGCGATTTTACATTTAATGTAGCATTTATAATTTTTGTCATGGAATTCTTTAAACTCAATTTTAAGGCACTTAGAACCGCCTTAGAGCGATTCTAGCTTTAATTCGTGATCACTACTTAAATTTCCATGTAATCCAAATTTTTTCTTTTTAATTATGGCCTTGGTAAACTTTAAACTCAATTTTAAGGCACTTAGAAGCATTTTAGAGCGATTTTACATTTAATGTAGCATTTATAATTTTTGTCATGGAATTCTTTAAACTCAATTTTAAGGCACTTAGAACCGCCTTAGAGCGATTCTAGCTTTAATTCGTGATCACTACTTAAATTTCCATGTAATCCAAATTTTTTCTTTATAATTATGGTATTGGTAAACTTTAAACTCAATTTTAAGGCACTTAGAAGCATTTTAGAGCGATTTTACATTTAATGTAGCATTTATAATTTTTGTCATGGAATTCTTTAAACTCAATTTTAAGGCACTTAGAACCGTCTTAGAGCGATTCTAGCTTTAATTCGTGATCACTACTTACATTTCCATGTAATCCAAATTTTTTCTTTTTAATTATGTCCTTGGTAAACTTTAAACTCAATTTTAAGGCACTTAGAAGCATTTTAGAGCGATTTTACATTTAATGTAGCATTTATAATTTTTGTCATGGAATTCTTTTAACTCAATTTTAAGGCATTTAGAACCGTCTTGGAGCGATTCTAGCTTTAATTCGTGATCACTACTTAAATTTCCATGTAATCCAAATTTTTTCTTTTTAATTATGGCCTTGGTAAACTTTAAACTCAATTTTAAGGCACTTAGAAGCATTTTAGAGCGATTTTACATTTAATGTAGCATTTATAATTTTTGTCATGGAATTCTTTAAACTCAATTTTAAGGCACTTAGAATCGTCTTAGAGCGATTCTAGCTTTAATTCGTGATCACTACTTAAATTTCCATGTAATCCAAATTTTTTCTTTTTAATTAAGGTCTTGGTAAACTTTAAACTCAATTTTAAGGCACTTAGAAGCATTTTAGAGCGATTTTACATTTAATGTAGCATTTATAATTTTTGTCATGGAATTCTTTAAACTCAATTTTAAGGCACTTAGAACCGTCTTAGAGCGATTCTAGCTTTAATTCGTGATCACTACTTAAATTTCCATGTAATCCAAATTTTTTCTTTTTAATTATGGCCTTGGTAAACTTTAAACTCAATTTTAAGGCACTTAGAAGCATTTTAGAGCGATTTTACATGTAGCATTTATAATTTTTGTCATGGAATTCTTTAAACTCAATTTTAAGGCATTTAGAACCGTCTTAGAGCGATTCTAGCTTTAATTCGTGATCACTACTTAAATTTCCATGTAATCCAAATTTTTTCTTTTTAATTATGGCCTTGGTAAACTTTAAACTCAATTTTAAGGCACTTAGAAGCATTTTAGAGCGATTTTACATTTAATGTAGCATTTATAATTTTTGTCATGGAATTCTTTAAACTCAATTTTAAGGCACTTAGAACCGTCTTAGAGCGATTCTAGCTTTAATTCGTGATCACTACTTAAATTTCCATGTAATCCAAATTTTTTCTTTTTAATTATGGCCTTGGTAAACTTTAAACTCAATTTTAAGGCACTTAGAAGCATTTTAGAGCGATTTTACATTTAATGTAGCATTTATAATTTTTGTCATGGAATTCTTTAAACTCAATTTTAAGGCACTTAGAACCGTCTTAGAGCGATTCTAGCTTTAATTCGTGATCACTACTTAAATTTCCATGTAATCCAAATTTTTTCTTTTTAATTATGGCCTTGGTAAACTTTAAACTCAATTTTAAGGCACTTAGAAGCATTTTAGAGCGATTTTACATTTAATTAATTTATAATTTTTGTCATGGAATTCTTTAAACTCAATTTTAAGGCATTTAGAACCGTCTTAGAGCGATTCTAGCTTTAATTCGTGATCACTACTTAAATTTCCATGTAATCCAAATTTTTTCTTTTTAATTATGGCCTTGGTAAACTTTAAACTCAATTTTAAGGCACTTAGAAGCATTTTAGAGCGATTTTACATTTAATGTAGCATTTATAATTTTTGTCATGGAATTCTTTAAACTCAATTTTAAGGCATTTAGAACCGTCTTAGAGCGATTCTAGCTTTAATTCGTGATCACTACTTAAATTTCCATGTAATCCAAATTTTTTCTTTTTAATTATGGCCTTGGTAAACTTTAAACTCAATTTTAAGGCACTTAGAAGCATTTTAGAGCGATTTTACATTTAATGTAGCATTTATAATTTTTGTCATGGAATTCTTTAAACTCAATTTTAAAGCACTTAGAATCGTCTTAGAGCGATTCTAGCTTTAATTCGTGATCACTACTTAAATTTCCATGTAATCCAAATTTTTTCTTTTTAATTAAGGTCTTGGTAAACTTTAAACTCAATTTTAAGGCACTTAGAAGCATTTTAGAGCGATTTTACATTTAATGTAGCATTTATAATTTTTGTCATGGAATTCTTTAAACTCAATTTTAAGGCACTTAGAACCGTCTTAGAGCGATTCTAGCTTTAATTCGTGATCACTACTTAAATTTCATGTAATCCAAATTTTTTCTTTTTAATTATGGCCTTGGTAAACTTTAAACTCAATTTTAAGGCACTTAGAAGCATTTTAGAGCGATTCTAGCTTTAATTCGTGATCACTACTTAAATTTCCATGTAATCCAAATTTTTTCTTTTAATTATGGCCTTGGTAAACTTTAAACTCAATTTTAAGGCACTTAGAAGCATTTTAGAGCGATTTTACATTTAATGTAGCATTTATAATTTTTGTCATGGAATTCTTTAAACTCAATTTTAAGGCATTTAGAACCGTCTTAGAGCGATTCTAGCTTTAATTCGTGATCACTAGCTTAAATTTCCATGTAATCCAAATTTTTTCTTTTTAATTATGGTCTTGGTAAACTTTAAACTCAATTTTAAGGCACTTAGAAGCATTTTAGAGCGATTTTACATTTAATGTAGCATTTATAATTTTTGTCATGGAATTCTTTAAACTCAATTTTAAGGCACTTAGAACCGTCTTAGAGCGATTCTAGCTTTAATTCGTGATCACTACTTAAATTTCCATGTAATCCAAATTTTTTCTTTTTAATTATGGCCTTGGTAAACTTTAACTCAATTTTAAGGCACTTAGAAGCATTTTAGAGCGATTTTACATTTAATGTAGCATTTATAATTTTTGTCATGGAATTCTTTAAACTCAATTTTAAGGCACTTAGAATCGTCTTAGAGCGATTCTAGCTTAATTCGTGATCACTACTTAAATTTCCATGTAATCCAAATTTTTTCTTTTTAATTAGGTCTTGGTAAACTTTAAACTCAATTTAAGGCACTTAGAAGCATTTTAGAGCGATTTTACATTTAATGTAGCATTTATAATTTTTGTCATGGAATTCTTTAAACTCAATTTTAAGGCACTTAGAACCGTCTTAGAGCGATTCTAGCTTTAATTCGTGATCACTACTTAAATTTCCATGTAATCCAAATTTTTTCTTTTTAATTATGGCCTTGGTAAACTTTAAACTCAATTTTAAGGCACTTAGAAGCATTTTAGAGCGATTTTACATGTAGCATTTATAATTTTTGTCATGGAATTCTTTAAACTCAATTTTAAGGCACTTAGAACCGCCTTAGAGCGATTCTAGCTTTAATTCGTGATCACTACTTAAATTTCCATGTAATCCAAATTTTTTCTTTATAATTATGGTCTTGGTAAACTTTAAACTCAATTTTAAGGCACTTAGAAGCATTTTAGAGCGATTTTACATTTAATGTAGCATTTATAATTTTTGTCATGAAATTCTTTAAACTCAATTTTAAGGCACTTAGAACCGTCTTAGAGCGATTCTAGCTTTAATTCGTGATCACTACTTAAATTTCCATGTAATCCAAATTTTTTCTTTTTAATTATGGCCTTGGTAAACTTTAAACTCAATTTTAAGGCACTTAGAAGCATTTTAGAGCGATTTTACATTTAATGTAGCATTTATAATTTTTGTCATGGAATTCTTTAAACTCAATTTTAAGGCACTTAGAATCGTCTTAGAGCGATTCTAGCTTTAATTCGTGATCACTACTTAAATTTCCATGTAATCCAAATTTTTTCTTTTTAATTAAGGTCTTGGTAAACTTTAAACTCAATTTTAAGGCACTTAGAAGCATTTTAGAGCGATTTTACATTTAATGTAGCATTTATAATTTTTGTCATGGAATTCTTTAAACTCAATTTTAAGGCACTTAGAACCGTCTTAGAGCGATTCTAGCTTTAATTCGTGATCACTACTTAAATTTCCATGTAATCCAAATTTTTTCTTTTTAATTATGGTCTTGGTAAACTTTAAACTCAATTTTAAGGCACTTAGAAGCATTTTAGAGCGATTTTACATTTAATGTAGCATTTATAATTTTTGTCATGGAATTCTTTAAACTCAATTTTAAGGCACTTAGAACCGCCTTAGAGCGATTCTAGCTTTAATTCGTGATCACTACTTAAATTTCCATGTAATCCAAATTTTTTCTTTTTAATTATGGTCTTGGTAAACTTTAAACTCAATTTTACGGCACTTAGAAGCATTTTAGAGCGATTTTACATTTAATGTAGCATTTATAATTTTTGTCATGGAATTCTTTAAACTCAATTTTAAGGCACTTAGAACCGTCTTAGAGCGATTCTAGCTTTAATTCGTGATCACTACTTAAATTTCCATGTAATCCAAATTTTTTCTTTTTAATTAAACCCAATTTTAAGGCACTTAGAACCGTCTTAGAGCGATTCTAGCTTTAATTCGTGATCACTACTTAAATTTCCATGTAATCCAAATTTTTTCTTTTTAATTATGGTCTTGGTAAACTTTAAACTCAATTTTAAGGCACTTAGAAGCATTTTAGAGCGATTTTACATTTAATGTAGCATTTATAATTTTTGTCATGGAATTCTTTAAACTCAATTTTAAGGCATTTAGAACCGTCTTAGAGCGATTCTAGCTTTAATTCGTGATCACTACTTAAATTTCCATGTAATCCAAATTTTTTCTTTTTAATTATGGTCTTGGTAAACTTTAAACTCAATTTTAAGGCACTTAGAAGCATTTTAGAGCGATTTTACATTTAATGTAGCATTTATAATTTTTGTCATGGAATTCTTTAAACTCAATTTTAAGGCACTTAGAACCGTCTTAGAGCGATTCTAGCTTTAATTCGTGATCACTACTTAAATTTCCATGTAATCCAAATTTTTTCTTTTTAATTATGGCCTTGGTAAACTTTAAACTCAATTTTAAGGCACTTAGAAGCATTTTAGAGCGATTTTACATTTAATGTAGCATTTATAATTTTTGTCATGGAATTCTTTAAACTCAATTTTAAGGCACTTAGAATCGTCTTAGAGCGATTCTAGCTTTAATTCGTGATCACTACTTAAATTTCCATGTAATCCAAATTTTTTCTTTTTAATTAAGGTCTTGGTAAACTTTAAACTCAATTTTAAGGCACTTAGAAGCATTTTAGAGCGATTTTACATTTAATGTAGCATTTATAATTTTTGTCATGGAATTCTTTAAACTCAATTTTAAGGCACTTAGAACCGTCTTAGAGCGATTCTAGCTTTAATTCGTGATCACTACTTAAATTTCCATGTAATCCAAATTTTTTCTTTTTAATTATGGCCTTGGTAAACTTTAAACTCAATTTTAAGGCACTTAGAAGCATTTTAGAGCGATTTTACATGTAGCATTTATAATTTTTGTCATGGAATTCTTTAAACTCAATTTTAAGGCACTTAGAACCGCCTTAGAGCGATTCTAGCTTTAATTCGTGATCACTACTTAAATTTCCATGTAATCCAAATTTTTTCTTTATAATTATGGTCTTGGTAAACTTTAAACTCAATTTTAAGGCACTTAGAAGCATTTTAGAGCGATTTTACATTTAATGTAGCATTTATAATTTTTGTCATGAAATTCTTTAAACTCAATTTTAAGGCACTTAGAACCGTCTTAGAGCGATTCTAGCTTTAATTCGTGATCACTACTTAAATTTCCATGTAATCCAAATTTTTTCTTTTTAATTATGGCCTTGGTAAACTTTAAACTCAATTTTAAGGCACTTAGAAGCATTTTAGAGCGATTTTACATTTAATGTAGCATTTATAATTTTTGTCATGGAATTCTTTAAACTCAATTTTAAGGCACTTAGAATCGTCTTAGAGCGATTCTAGCTTTAATTCGTGATCACTACTTAAATTTCCATGTAATCCAAATTTTTTCTTTTTAATTAAGGTCTTGGTAAACTTTAAACTCAATTTTAAGGCACTTAGAAGCATTTTAGAGCGATTTTACATTTAATGTAGCATTTATAATTTTTGTCATGGAATTCTTTAAACTCAATTTTAAGGCACTTAGAACCGTCTTAGAGCGATTCTAGCTTTAATTCGTGATCACTACTTAAATTTCCATGTAATCCAAATTTTTTCTTTTTAATTAAACCCAATTTTAAGGCACTTAGAACCGTCTTAGAGCGATTCTAGCTTTAATTCGTGATCACTACTTAAATTTCCATGTAATCCAAATTTTTTCTTTTTAATTATGGTCTTGGTAAACTTTAAACTCAATTTTAAGGCACTTAGAAGCATTTTAGAGCGATTTTACATTTAATGTAGCATTTATAATTTTTGTCATGGAATTCTTTAAACTCAATTTTAAGGCACTTAGAACCGTCTTTGAGCGATTCTAGCTTTATTTCGTGATCACTACTTAAATTTCCATGTAATCCAAATTTTTTCTTTTTAATTATGGTCTTGGTAAACTTTAAACTCAATTTTAAGGCACTTAGAAGCATTTTAGAGCGATTTTACATTTAATGTAGCATTTATAATTTTTGTCATGGAATTCTTTAAACTCAATTTTAAGGCACTTAGAACCGTCTTAGAGCGATTCTAGCTTTAATTCGTGATCACTACTTAAATTTCCATGTAATCCAAATTTTTTCTTTTTAATTAAGGTCTTGGTAAACTTTAAACTCAATTTTAAGGCACTTAGAAGCATTTTAGAGCGATTTCACATTTAATGTAGCATTTATAATTTTTGTCATGGAATTCTTTAAACTCAATTTTAAGGCACTTAGAACCGCCTTAGAGCGATTCTAGCTTTAATTCGTGATCACTACTTAAATTTCCATGTAATCCAAATTTTTTCTTTTTAATTATGGTCTTGGTAAACTTTAAACTCAATTTTAAGGCACTTAGAAGCATTTTAGAGCGATTTTACATTTAATGTAGCATTTATAATTTTTGTCATGGAATTCTTTAAACTCAATTTTAAGGCACTTCGAACCGCCTTAGAGCGATTCTAGCTTTAATTCGTGATCACTACTTAAATTTCCATGTAATCCAAATTTTTTCTTTTTAATTATGGTCTTGGTAAACTTTAAACTCAATTTTAAGGCACTTAGAAGCATTTTAGAGCGATTTTACATTTAATGTAGCATTTATAATTTTTGTCATGGAATTCTTTAAACTCAATTTTAAGGCACTTAGAACCGTCTTAGAGCGATTCTAGCTTTAATTCGTGATCACTACTTAAATTTCCATGTAATCCAAATTTTTTCTTTTTAATTATGGTCTTGGTAAACTTTAAACTCAATTTTACGGCACTTAGAAGCATTTTAGAGCGATTTTACATTTAATGTAGCATTTATAATTTTTGTCATGGAATTCTTTAAACTCAATTTTAAGGCACTTAGAACCGTCTTAGAGCGATTCTAGCTTTAATTCGTGATCACTACTTAAATTTCCATGTAATCCAAATTTTTTCTTTTTAATTATGGTCTTGGTAAACTTTAAACTCAATTTTAAGGCACTTAGAAGCATTTTAGAGCGATTTTACATTTAATGTAGCATTTATAATTTTTGTCATGGAATTCTTTAAACTCAATTTTAAGGCACTTAGAACCGTCTTAGAGCGATTCTAGCTTTAATTCGTGATCACTACTTAAATTTCCATGTAATCCAAATTTTTTCTTTTTAATTATGGTCTTGGTAAACTTTAAATTCAATTTTAAGGCACTTAGAAGCATTTTAGAGCGATTTTACATTAAATGTAGCATTTATATCATATAATTTTTGTCATGGAATTCTTTAAACTCAATTTTAAGGCACTTAGAACCGCCTTAGAGCGATTCTAGCGTTAATTCGTGATCACTACTTAAATTTCCATGTAATCCAAATTTTTTCTTTTTAATTATGGTCTTGGTAAACTTTAAACTCAATTTTAAGGCACTTAGAAGCATTTTAGAGCGATTTTACATTTAATGTAGCATTTATAATTTTTGTCATGGAATTCTTTAAACTCAATTTTAAGGCACTTAGAACCGTCTTAGAGCGATTCTAGCTTTAATTCGTGATCACTACTTAAATTTCCATGTAATCCAAATTTTTTCTTTTTAATTATGGTCTTGGTAAACTTTAAACTCAATTTTAAGGCACTTAGAAGCATTTTAGAGCGATTTTACATTTAATGTAGCATTTATAATTTTTGTCATGGAATTCTTTAAACTCAATTTTAAGGCACTTAGAACCGCCTTAGAGCGATTCTAGCTTTAATTCGTGATCACTACTTAAATTTCCATGTAATCCAAATTTTTTCTTTTTAATTATGGTCTTGGTAAACTTTAAACTCAATTTTACGGCACTTAGAAGCATTTTAGAGCGATTTTACATTTAATGTAGCATTTATAATTTTTGTCATGGAATTCTTTAAACTCAATTTTAAGGCACTTAGAACCGTCTTAGAGCGATTCTAGCTTTAATTCGTGATCACTACTTAAATTTCCATGTAATCCAAATTTTTTCTTTTTAATTAAACCCAATTTTAAGGCACTTAGAACCGTCTTAGAGCGATTCTAGCTTTAATTCGTGATCACTACTTAAATTTCCATGTAATCCAAATTTTTTCTTTTTAATTAAGGTCTTGGTAAACTTTAAACTCAATTTTAAGGCACTTAGAAGCATTTTAGAGCGATTTTACATTTAATGTTGCATTTATAATTTTTGTCATGGAATTCTTTAAACTCAATTTTAAGGCACTTCGAACCGCCTTAGAGCGATTCTAGCTTTAATTCGTGATCACTACTTAAATTTCCATGTAATCCAAATTTTTTCTTTATAATTATGGTCTTGGTAAACTTTAAACTCAATTTTAAGGCACTTAGAAGCATTTTAGAGCGATTTTACATTTAATGTAGCATTTATAATTTTTGTCATGAAATTCTTTAAACTCAATTTTAAGGCACTTAGAACCGCCTTAGAGCGATTCTAGCTTTAATTCGTGATCACTACTTAAATTTCCATGTAATCCAAATTTTTTCTTTTTAATTATGGTCTTGGTAAACTTTAAACTCAATTTTAAGGCACTTAGAAGCATTTTAGAGCGATTTTACATTTAATGTAGCATTTATAATTTTTGTCATGGAATTCTTTAAACTCAATTTTAAACTCAATTTTTTAATTATGGTCTTGGTAAACTTTAAACTCAATTTTAAGGCACTTAGAAGCATTTGCTTTTAAGGCACTTAGAAGCAATTTTAAGGCACTTAGAAGCATTTTAGAGCGATTTTACATTTAATGTAGCATTTATAATTTTTGTCATGGAATTCTTTAAACTCAATTTTAAGGCATTTAGAACCGTCTTAGAGCGATTCTAGCTTTAATTCGTGATCACTACTTAAATTTCCATGTAATCCAAATTTTTTCTTTTTAATTATGGCCTTGGTAAACTTTAAACTCAATTTTAAGGCACTTAGAAGCATTTTAGAGCGATTTTACATTTAATATAGCATTTATAATTTTTGTCATGGAATTCTTTAAACTCAATTTTAAGGCACTTAGAACCGCCTTAGAGCGATTCTAGCTTTAATTCGTGATCACTACTTAAATTTCCATGTAATCCAAATTTCTTCTTTATAATTATGGTCTTGGTAAATTTTAAACTCAATTTTAAGGCACTTAGAAACATTTTAGAGCGATTTTACATTTAATGTAGCATTTATAATTTTTGTCATGGAATTCTTTAAACTCAATTTTAAGGCACTTAGAACCGTCTTAGAGCGATTCTAGCTTTAATTCGTGATCACTACTTAAATTTCCATGTAATCCAAATTTTTTCTTTTTAATTAAACCCAATTTTAAGGCACTTAGAACCGTCTTAGAGCGGTTCTAGCTTTAATTCGTGATCACTACTTAAATTTCCATGTAATCCAAATTTTTTCTTTTTAATTATGGTCTTGGTAAACTTTAAACTCAATTTTAAGGCACTTAGAAGCATTTTAGAGCGATTTTACATTTAATGTAGCATTTATAATTTTTGTCATGGAATTCTTTAAACTCAATTTTAAGGCATTTAGAACCGTCTTAGAGCGATTCTAGCTTTAATTCGTGATCACTACTTAAATTTCCATGTAATCCAAATTTTTTCTTTTTAATTATGGCCTTGGTAAACTTTAAACTCAATTTTAAGGCACTTAGAAGCATTTTAGAGCGATTTTACATTTAATGTAGCATTTATAATTTTTGTCATGGAATTCTTTAAACTCAATTTTAAGGCACTTAGAACCGCCTTAGAGCGATTCTAGCTTTAATTCGTGATCACTACTTAAATTTCCATGTAATCCAAATTTTTTCTTTTTAATTATGGCCTTGGTAAACTTTAAACTCAATTTTAAGGCACTTAGAAGCATTTTAGAGCGATTTTACATTTAATGTAGCATTTATAATTTTTGTCATGGAATTCTTTAAACTCAATTTTAAGGCACTTAGAATCGTCTTAGAGCGATTCTAGCTTTAATTCGTGATCACTACTTAAATTTCCATGTAATCCAAATTTTTTCTTTTTAATTAAGGTCTTGGTAAACTTTAAACTCAATTTTAAGGCACTTAGAAGCATTTTAGAGCGATTTTACATTTAATGTAGCATTTATAATTTTTGTCATGGAATTCTTTAAACTCAATTTTAAGGCACTTAGAACCGTCTTAGAGCGATTCTAGCTTTAATTCGTGATCACTACTTAAATTTCCATGTAATCCAAATTTTTTCTTTTTAATTATGGTCTTGGTAAACTTTAAACTCAATTTTAAGGCACTTAGAAGCATTTTAGAGCGATTTTACATTTAATGTAGCATTTATAATTTTTGTCATGGAATTCTTTAAACTCAATTTTAAGGCACTTAGAAGCATTTGCTTTTAAGGCACTTAGAAGCAATTTTAAGGCACTTAGAAGCATTTTAGAGCGATTTTACATTTAATGTAGCATTTATAATTTTTGTCATGGAATTCTTTAAACTCAATTTTAAGGCATTTAGAACCGTCTTAGAGCGATTCTAGCTTTAATTCGTGATCACTACTTAAATTTCCATGTAATCCAAATTTTTTCTTTTTAATTATGGCCTTGGTAAACTTTAAACTCAATTTTAAGGCACTTAGAAGCATTTTAGAGCGATTTTACATTTAATATAGCATTTATAATTTTTGTCATGGAATTCTTTAAACTCAATTTTAAGGCACTTAGAACCGCCTTAGAGCGATTCTAGCTTTAATTCGTGATCACTACTTAAATTTCCATGTAATCCAAATTTCTTCTTTATAATTATGGTCTTGGTAAATTTTAAACTCAATTTTAAGGCACTTAGAAGCATTTTAGAGCGATTTTACATTTAATGTAGCATTTATAATTTTTGTCATGGAATTCTTTAAACTCAATTTTAAGGCACTTAGAACCGTCTTAGAGCGATTCTAGCTTTAATTCGTGATCACTACTTAAATTTCCATGTAATCCAAATTTTTTCTTTTTAATTAAACCCAATTTTAAGGCACTTAGAACCGTCTTAGAGCGGTTCTAGCTTTAATTCGTGATCACTACTTAAATTTCCATGTAATCCAAATTTTTTCTTTTTAATTATGGTCTTGGTAAACTTTAAACTCAATTTTAAGGCACTTAGAAGCATTTTAGAGCGATTTTACATTTAATGTAGCATTTATAATTTTTGTCATGGAATTCTTTAAACTCAATTTTAAGGCATTTAGAACCGTCTTAGAGCGATTCTAGCTTTAATTCGTGATCACTACTTAAATTTCCATGTAATCCAAATTTTTTCTTTTTAATTATGGCCTTGGTAAACTTTAAACTCAATTTTAAGGCACTTAGAAGCATTTTAGAGCGATTTTACATTTAATGTAGCATTTATAATTTTTGTCATGGAATTCTTTAAACTCAATTTTAAGGCACTTAGAACCGCCTTAGAGCGATTCTAGCTTTAATTCGTGATCACTACTTAAATTTCCATGTAATCCAAATTTTTTCTTTTTAATTATGGCCTTGGTAAACTTTAAACTCAATTTTAAGGCACTTAGAAGCATTTTAGAGCGATTTTACATTTAATGTAGCATTTATAATTTTTGTCATGGAATTCTTTAAACTCAATTTTAAGGCACTTAGAATCGTCTTAGAGCGATTCTAGCTTTAATTCGTGATCACTACTTAAATTTCCATGTAATCCAAATTTTTTCTTTTTAATTAAGGTCTTGGTAAACTTTAAACTCAATTTTAAGGCACTTAGAAGCATTTTAGAGCGATTTTACATTTAATGTGGCATTTATAATTTTTGTCATGGAATTCTTTAAACTCAATTTTAAGGCACTTAGAACCGCCTTAGAGCGATTCTAGCTTTAATTCGTGATCACTACTTAAATTTCCATGTAATCCAAATTTTTTCTTTTTAATTATGGTCTTGGTAAACTTTAAACTCAATTTTAAGGCATTCTTTAAACTCAATTTTAAGGCACTTAGAACCGCCTTAGAGCGATTCTAGCTTTAATTCGTGATCACTACTTAAATTTCCATGTAATCCAAATTTTTTCTTTTTAATTATGGTCTTGGTAAACTTTAAACTCAATTTTAAGGCACTTAGAAGCATTTTAGAGCGATTTTACATTTAATGTAGCATTTATAATTTTTGTCATGGAATTCTTTAAACTCAATTTTAAGACACTTAGAACCGTCTTAGAGCGATTCTAGCTTTAATTCGTGATCACTACTTAAATTTCCATGTAATCCAAATTTTTTCTTTTTAATTATGGTCTTGGTAAACTTTAAACTCAATTTTAAGGCACTTAGAAGCATTTTAGAGCGATTTTACATTTAATGTAGCATTTATAATTTTTGTCATGGAATTCTTTAAACTCAATTTTAAGGCACTTAGAATCGTCTTAGAGCGATTCTAGCTTTAATTCGTGATCACTACTTAAATTTCCATGTAATCCAAATTTTTTCTTTTTAATTAAGGTCTTGGTAAACTTTAAACTCAATTTTAAGGCACTTAGAAGCATTTTAGAGCGATTTTACATTTAATGTAGCATTTATAATTTTTGTCATGGAATTCTTTAAACTCAATTTTAAGGCACTTAGAACCGCCTTAGAGCGATTCTAGCTTTAATTCGTGATCACTACTTAAATTTCCATGTAATCCAAATTTTTTCTTTTTAATTATGGTCTTGGTAAACTTTAAACTCAATTTTAAGGCACTTAGAAGCATTTTAGAGCGATTTTACATTTAATGTAGCATTTATAATTTTTGCCATGGAATTCTTTAAACTCAATTTTAAACTCAATTTTTTAATTATGGTCTTGGTAAACTTTAAACTCAATTTTAAGGCACTTAGAAGCATTTGCTTTTAAGGCACTTAGAAGCAATTTTAAGGCACTTAGAAGCATTTTAGAGCGATTTTACATTTAATGTAGCATTTATAATTTTTGTCATGGAATTCTTTAAACTCAATTTTAAGGCACTTAGAACCGTCTTAGAGCGATTCTAGCTTTAATTCGTGATCACTACTTAAATTTCCATGTAATCCAAATTTTTTCTTTTTAATTATGGCCTTGGTAAACTTTAAACTCAATTTTGAGGCACTTAGAAGCATTTTAGAGCGATTTTACATTTAATGTAGCATTTATAATTTTTGTCATGGAATTCTTTAAACTCAATTTTAAGGCATTTAGAACCGTCTTAGAGCGATTCTAGCTTTAATTCGTGATCACTACTTAAATTTCCATGTAATCCAAATTTTTTCTTTTTAATTATGGTCTTGGTAAACTTTAAACTCAATTTTAAGGCACTTAGAAGCATTTTAGAGCGATTTTACATTTAATGTAGCATTTATAATTTTTGTCATGGAATTCTTTAAACTCAATTTTAAGGCACTTAGAACCGCCTTAGAGCGATTCTAGCTTTAATTCGTGATCACTACTTAAATTTCCATGTAATCCAAATTTTTTCTTTTTAATTATGGCCTTGGTAAACTTTAAACTCAATTTTAAGGCACTTAGAAGCATTTTAGAGCGATTTTACATTTAATGTAGCATTTATAATTTTTGTCATGGAATTCTTTAAACTCAATTTTAAGGCATTTAGAACCGTCTTAGAGCGATTCTAGCTTTAATTCGTGATCACTACTTAAATTTCCATGTAATCCAAATTTTTTCTTTTTAATTATGGCCTTGGTAAACTTTAAACTCAATTTTAAGGCACTTAGAAGCATTTTAGAGCGATTTTACATTTAATGTAGCATTTATAATTTTTGTCATGGAATTCTTTAAACTCAATTTTAAGGCACTTAGAACCGCCTTAGAGCGATTCTAGCTTTAATTCGTGATCACTACTTAAATTTCCATGTAATCCAAATTTTTTCTTTATAATTATGGTCTTGGTAAACTTTAAACTCAATTTTAAGGCACTTAGAAGCATTTTAGAGCGATTTTACATTTAATGTAGCATTTATAATTTTTGTCATGAAATTCTTTAAACTCAATTTTAAGGCACTTAGAACCGCCTTAGAGCGATTCTAGCTTTAATTCGTGATCACTACTTAAATTTCCATGTAATCCAAATTTTTTCTTTTTAATTATGGTCTTGGTAAACTTTAAACTCAATTTTAAGGCACTTAGAAGCATTTTAGAGCGATTTTACATTTAATGTAGCATTTATAATTTTTGTCATGGAATTCTTTAAACTCAATTTTGAAGGCACTTAGAACCGTCTTAGAGCGATTCTAGCTTTAATTCGTGATCACTACTTAAATTTCCATGTAATCCAAATTTTTTCTTTTTAATTATGGTCTTGGTAAACTTTAAACTCAATTTTAAGGCACTTAGAAGCATTTTAGAGCGATTTTACATTTAATGTAGCATTTATAATTTTTGTCATGGAATTCTTTAAACTCAATTTTAAGGCACTTAGAACCGCCTTAGAGCGATTCTAGCTTTAATTCGTGATCACTACTTAAATTTCCATGTAATCCAAATTTTTTCTTTTTAATTATGGTCTTGGTAAACTTTAAACTCAATTTTAAGGCACTTAGAAGCATTTTAGAGCGATTTTACATTTAATGTAGCATTTATAATTTTTGTCATGGAATTCTTTAAACTCAATTTTAAACTCAATTTTTTAATTATGGTCTTGGTAAACTTTAAACTCAATTTTAAGGCACTTAGAAGCATTTGCTTTTAAGGCACTTAGAAGCAATTTTAAGGCACTTAGAAGCATTTTAGAGCGATTTTACATTTAATGTAGCATTTATAATTTTTGTCATGGAATTCTTTAAACTCAATTTTAAGGCATTTAGAACCGTCTTAGAGCGATTCTAGCTTTAATTCGTGATCACTACTTAAATTTCCATGTAATCCAAATTTTTTCTTTTTAATTATGGCCTTGGTAAACTATAAACTCAATTTTAAGGCACTTAGAAGCATTTTAGAGCGATTTTACATTTAATATAGCATTTATAATTTTTGTCATGGAATTCTTTAAACTCAATTTTAAGGCACTTAGAACCGCCTTAGAGCGATTCTAGCTTTAATTCGTGATCACTACTTAAATTTCCATGTAATCCAAATTTTTTCTTTATAATTATGGTCTTGGTAAATTTTAAACTCAATTTTAAGGCACTTAGAAGCATTTTAGAGCGATTTTACATTTAATGTAGCATTTATAATTTTTGTCATGGAATTCTTTAAACTCAATTTTAAGGCACTTAGAACCGTCTTAGAGCGATTCTAGCTTTAATTCGTGATCACTACTTAAATTTCCATGTAATCCAAATTTTTTCTTTTTAATTAAACCCAATTTTAAGGCACTTAGAACCGTCTTAGAGCGGTTCTAGCTTTAATTCGTGATCACTACTTAAATTTCCATGTAATCCAAATTTTTTCTTTTTAATTATGGTCTTGGTAAACTTTAAACTCAATTTTAAGGCACTTAGAAGCATTTTAGAGCGATTTTACATTTAATGTAGCATTTATAATTTTTGTCATGGAATTCTTTAAACTCAATTTTAAGGCATTTAGAACCGTCTTAGAGCGATTCTAGCTTTAATTCGTGATCACTACTTAAATTTCCATGTAATCCAAATTTTTTCTTTTTAATTATGGCCTTGGTAAACTTTAAACTCAATTTTAAGGCACTTAGAAGCATTTTAGAGCGATTTTACATTTAATGTAGCATTTATAATTTTTGTCATGGAATTCTTTAAACTCAATTTTAAGGCACTTAGAACCGCCTTAGAGCGATTCTAGCTTTAATTCGTGATCACTACTTAAATTTCCATGTAATCCAAATTTTTTCTTTTTAATTATGGCCTTGGTAAACTTTAAACTCAATTTTAAGGCACTTAGAAGCATTTTAGAGCGATTTTACATTTAATGTAGCATTTATAATTTTTGTCATGGAATTCTTTAAACTCAATTTTAAGGCACTTAGAACCGTCTTAGAGCGATTCTAGCTTTAATTCGTGATCACTACTTAAATTTCCATGTAATCCAAATTTTTTCTTTTTAATTAAGGTCTTGGTAAACTTTAAACTCAATTTTAAGGCACTTAGAAGGCATTTTAGAGCGATTTTACATTTAATGTAGCATTTATAATTTTTGTCATGGAATTCTTTAAACTCAATTTTAAGGCATTTAGAACCGTCTTAGAGCGATTCTAGCTTTAATTCGTGATCACTACTTAAATTTCCATGTAATCCAAATTTTTTCTTTTTAATTATGGCCTTGGTAAACTTTAAACTCAATTTTAAGGCACTTAGAAGCATTTTAGAGCGATTTTACATTTAATGTAGCATTTATAATTTTTGTCATGGAATTCTTTAAACTCAATTTTAAGGCACTTAGAATCGTCTGAGAGCGATTCTAGCTTTAATTCGTGATCACTACTTAAATTTCCATGTAATCCAAATTTTTTCTTTTTAATTATGGCCTTGGTAAACTTTAAACTCAATTTTAAGGCACTTAGAAGCATTTTAGAGCGATTTTACATTTAATGTAGCATTTATAATTTTTGTCATGGAATTCTTTAAACTCAATTTTAAGGCACTTAGAACCGCCTTAGAGCGATTCTAGCTTTAATTCGTGATCACTACTTAAATTTCCATGTAATCCAAATTTTTTCTTTTTAATTATGGTCTTGGTAAACTTTAAACTCAATTTTAAGGCACTTAGAAGCATTTTAGAGCGATTTTACATTTAATGTAGCATTTATAATTTTTGTCATGGAATTCTTTAAACTCAATTTTAAGGCACTTAGAACCGTCTTAGAGCGATTCTAGCTTTAATTCGTGATCACTACTTAAATTTCCATGTAATCCAAATTTTTTCTTTTTAATTATGGCCTTGGTAAACTTTAAACTCAATTTTAAGGCACTTAGAAGCATTTTAGAGCGATTTTACATTTAATGTAGCATTTATAATTTTTGTCATGGAATTCTTTAAACTCAATTTTAAGGCATTTAGAACCGTCTTAGAGCGATTCTAGCTTTAATTCGTGATCACTACTTAAATTTCCATGTAATCCAAATTTTTTCTTTTTAATTATGGCCTTGGTAAACTTTAAACTCAATTTTAAGGCACTTAGAAGCATTTTAGAGCGATTTTACATTTAATGTAGCATTTATAATTTTTGTCATGGAATTCTTTAAACTCAATTTTAAGGCATTTAGAACCGTCTTAGAGCGATTCTAGCTTTAATTCGTGATCACTACTTAAATTTCCATGTAATCCAAATTTTTTCTTTTTAATTATGGCCTTGGTAAACTTTAAACTCAATTTTAAGGCACTTAGAAGCATTTTAGAGCGATTTTACATTTAATGTAGCATTTATAATTTTTGTCATGGAATTCTTTAAACTCAATTTTAAGGCACTTAGAATCGTCTTAGAGCGATTCTAGCTTTAATTCGTGATCACTACTTAAATTTCCATGTAATCCAAATTTTTTCTTTTTAATTAAGGTCTTGGTAAACTTTAAACTCAATTTTAAGGCACTTAGAAGCATTTTAGAGGGGGGGGGGGGGTTCTATGGAGTGCTCTTTGGGTAGCTCTATAGGATCAATGGGGGTAGTATGCGATTACAGCTGACGGGTATCCTGGTACGTTGGCCCAGCCTCTGCTACTTCAAGTCAAATCTCACCTTCACGTTGGTCCCCCCTGTTACGTCGAGCAATCCTAATGGAAGATCTGGTACCCAACCCAGGTGGAGTAATTAGGATCGGCTAACCAACGAGATTTTGGCGGGTCAAGTCTTATGTATTGTAAAACATAGGCTTGACTAAAGCAGTTTCTTTCGAAGTAACTGCCGTTTTGGTGCTGCCTTGTACTTCATGGGATTGGTATCTCAAAGGCTAGGAGATGACAACTCCGAAATTAAACTAAATCCAGAAGCGTCTGACTCAGAATGAGCGGCTCCTTGGTCTGCGTCTGACCCCAGAGGGGCGGCAGATAAATAACCTGGCAGTAGGTATAAAATGCGGTCATAGGATTGACGATTCTATACCAATCACAAATGTCATGAACCCGCAACAAATGCCTCGGATATTAGATCGGACTTTACGGCAACGACCTATGGCAAGAATTAAGGAAAATGATTTGACACTCGGATATTGGAATATTTTGACAATGCTTAAACCTGGTAAAATGGCAGAGATAGCAGACGAATTGAAACGATACAAAATGAATATAGTGGCGCTTCAAGAAATAAGATACAAAGAACAAAATGTAATAAAAAAGAAAGACTATTATATATACTATAGTGGGGGGGAAAGAACTGGCATGAACGGTACAGGCTTCTACATAGATAAAAAAACCCATAAAAGCTTTCTTTCTTTTGAACCGGTTAATGATAGGATTTGTTGTATGAGACTGCAAGGAAAATATCAAAATATAACTTTAATGTCAGTATATGCACCAACGGAAATTAGCCCGGAAGAAGACAAAGATAATTTCTATGATGTGCTAGCAAGTACATGTAGCAAAATACCAAAACATGATATGGTCATTATAATGGGCGATTTTAATGCCCAAATTGGTAAGGAAAGCTTTACCAAGCAAGTAGCAGGCGGATACTCCATGCATGATCTAACAAATGATAATGGATCGAGAATTATCAGTTTCGCAGCAAGCCAAAATATGTGGGTTAGTAGTGTATCATTCCCTCATAAACAAATTCACAAACAAACTTGGAAAATACCAGGCAGAAGAGGTGCGAACCAAATTGATCACCTTTTGGTAGACAAGCGGCATGCCACTTCCGTAATTGATGTAAGGAATTGTAGAGGTGCAAATTGTGATTCTGATCACTATCTCATCAAAGCTAAAATAAGGCAAAGAATTTCTGTAGTAAATACAAAAAAGAAACAAAAAACCAATAATTGGGAAATAGATAAACTAATCACAAATGAAAACCTAAGAAACGGATACCAAGCAGAATTGGTACGCAAAATAGAAAATATTACTCTAGATGCCAATAGCAATATTAACGAAAAATGGAAAGATATGCAAAATGCAATAGTTACAACGGCATCGGAAATTATCCCCAAAAACAACGGAAATAGAAGAAATGAGTGGTTTGATCAAGAATGCAAAGAAATTATAGAAGTAAAAAATGAAGCGAGAAAGAAGCTGCTAATACAAAGCACAAGAGCAAATGAAATTATATATAAGCAAAAAAGAAAAGAAGCGGATAAACTAATGAGAAAGAAGAAGAGGCAGTCTTTAAATAAGCAAATTGAAGAAATTGAAAATAATTCTGAAAGGCATATTAAGAAATTCTACAACAGCGTAAAAATACAGACATCGTCGTATGAGCCAAAACTCAATGCATGTTTAAGTAAAGAAGGAAATCTACTCAACGAACAACAACAAATACTAGAAAGGTGGCAGGAGTATTTTGACGAATTACTGAATAATGAACAAGTAAGGAGCAATACAAGCCAAATGGAGCCAATATATTCAGTTGAAAATGAAATTCAAGAACCAACTCTAGAGGAAGTGATCAATGCTATTAAGAAACTTAAAAATGGAAAAGCAAGTGGGGAAGATACTATAATATCTGAATTGGTGAAATACGGCGTAAGGGAACTGTATAAGAAATACCACGACCTAATAAAAATTATATGGCGTACAGAAAACATTCCAGAAGCCTGGCAAAAAAGTGTTATTATCCCAATACATAAAAAGGGAAACAAAAAAGACTGCAATAATTATCGTGGAATATCTCTGCTCAATATAACATACAAAATATTCTCTAACATACTACATAGTCGTATTGACACTATAACCGAAACAATTATTAGTGACTATCAATGTGGTTTTAGAGTAAACAGATCAACTATGGACCAATGCTTTACTCTGAGTCAGATATTTGAGAAATATAATGAATACGCAAGAGATATACACTGTCTGTTCATAGATTTCCAGAAAGCTTTTGATAGCATAGACAGAACTAAAATTAGTGGTATACTTAATAGACTTGGCATTCAGAAAAGTTAACAAGATTAGCATGTCTAACCCTGACAAACACATCTGCAAGAGTCAAAATTCAAGGGGTGTTCACTGAATCTTTTAGAATAGAATCGGGAGTTAAGCAGGGTGATGCTCTATCAACATTACTATTTAACCTAGTTCTTCATTATGTCGTAAAAGAGATAGATCCTCAAGGAACTATATTTATAAAATCCATACAAATATGCGCTTTCGCCGATGATATTGTAATAATTGCTAAGAATTTAAGAGAGCTAAAAGAAACATTTACACGTTTGGAAACTGATGCTAGAAAAGTGGGACTGATAATAAATGAACCCAAAACTAAATACTTCGTAAAAAGCAAATCTCATATGCCAACGCAAGATTTGAATATTTATGATTATAAGTTCGAAGGTGTTCATCAGTTTAAGTATCTCGGAGTTGTATACAGTAAAAGTGAAGACACCGCTGTGGCAATACGGGAAAAAATACAAGCTGCAAGTAGATGTTACTATACATACTCCAGACTTATGAAATCCAGGCTGTTGTCGAGAAATACGAAGCTAAAATTATACAAAACATTAATCAGACCGGTTCTAACATATGGATGTGAAACATGGACGCTTAAAACGGCAGATTGTAGACAACTGGGAATATTTGAGCGTAAAATACTTCGAAAAATATATGGACCGGTTAGAAACGAAGATGGTACCTACAGATCAAGAAATAATTTCGAGCTTGAACAATTGACTGAACATAGAACCATAATAAGATTCAAAAAAGCGCAAAGGTTAAGATGGATAGGACATGTTATAAGAATGCCGGATAACAGAACAACAAAAAGAGTGTTTCTCCACCAAATGCAGGGTACTAGAGGTAGAGGGAGACCAAAAAAAAGATGGCTAGACGCTGTTGAAGATGACATAAGGATTTTAGGAATAAGAAATTGGAAGAGAGTTGCACAAGATCGGGATGTATGGAAGAGAATTATAGCGGAAGCTCAGGTTCATCAAGGACTGTAAAGCTATAGAAGAAGAAGAAGAAGAAGCATTTTAGAGCGATTTTACATTTAATGTAGCATTTATAATTTTTGTCATGGAATTCTTTAAACTCAATTTTAAGGCACTTAGAACCGTCTTAGAGCGATTCTAGCTTTAATTCGTGATCACTACTTAAATTTCCATGTAATCCAAATTTTTTCTTTTTAATTATGGTCTTGGTAAACTTTAAACTCAATTTTAAGGCACTTAGAAGCATTTTAGAGCGATTTTACATTTAATGTAGCATTTATAATTTTTGTCATGGAATTCTTTAAATTATATTTTAAGGCACTTAGAATCGTCTTAGAGCGATTCTAGCTTTAATTCGTGATCACTACTTAAATTTCCATGTAATCCAAATTTTTTCTTTTAAATTAAGGTCTTGGTAAACTTTAAACTCAATTTTAAGGCACTTAGAAGCATTTTAGAGCGATTTTACATTTAATGTAGCATTTATAATTTTTGTCATGGAATTCTTTAAACTCAATTTTAAGGCATTTAGAACCGTCTTAGAGCGATTCTAGCTTTAATTCGTGATCACTACTTAAATTTCCATGTAATCCAAATTTTTTCTTTTTAATTATGGCCTTGGTAAACTTTAAACTCAATTTTAAGGCACTTAGAAGCATTTTAGAGCGATTTTACATTTAATGTAGCATTTATAATTTTTGTCATGGAATTCTTTAAACTTAATTTTAAGGCACTTAGAACCGTCTTAGAGCGATTCTAGCTTTAATTCGTGATCACTACTTAAATTTCCATGTAATCCAAATTTTTTCTTTTTAATTATGGCCTTGGTAAACTTTAAACTCAATTTTAAGGCACTTAGAAGCATTTTAGAGCGATTTTACATTTAAAGTAGCATTTATAATTTTTGTCATGGAATTCTTTAAACTCAATTTTAAGGCATTTAGAACCGTCTTAGAGCGATTCTAGCTTTAATTCGTGATCACTACTTAAATTTCCATGTAATCCAAATTTTTTCTTTTTAATTATGGCCTTGGTAAACTTTAAACTCAATTTTAAGGCACTTAGAAGCATTTTAGAGCGATTTTAATGTAGCATTTATAATTTTTGTCATGGAATTCTTTAAACTCAATTTTAAGGCACTTAGAATCGTCTTAGAGCGATTCTAGCTTTAATTCGTGATCACTACTTAAATTTCCATGTAATCCAAATTTTTTCTTTTTAATTAAGGTCTTGGTAAACTTTAAACTCAATTTTAAGGCACTTAGAAGCATTTTAGAGCGATTTTACATTTAATGTAGCATTGATAATTTTTGTCATGGAATTCTTTAAACTCAATTTTAAGGCATTTAGAACCGTCTTAGAGCGATTCTAGCTTTAATTCGTGATCACTACTTAAATTTCCATGTAATCCAAATTTTTTCTTTTTAATTATGGCCTTGGTAAACTTTAAACTCAATTTTAAGGCACTTAGAAGCATTTTAGAGCGATTTTACATTTAATGTAGCATTTATAATTTTTGTCATGGAATTCTTTAAACTCAATTTTAAGGCACTTAGAACCGTCTTAGAGCGATTCTAGCTTTAATTCGTGATCACTACTTAAATTTCCATGTAATCCAAATTTTTTCTTTTTAATTATGGTCTTGGTAAACTTTAAACTCAATTTTAAGGCACTTAGAAGCATTTTAGAGCGATTTTACATTTAATGTAGCATTTATAATTTTTGTCATGGAATTCTTTAAACTCAATTTTAAGGCACTTAGAATCGCCTTAGAGCGATTCTAGCTTTAATTCGTGATCACTACTTAAATTTCCATGTAATCCAAATTTTTTCTTTTTAATTAAGGTCTTGGTAAACTTTAAACTCAATTTTAAGGCACTTAGAAGCATTTTAGAGCGATTTTACATTTAATGTAGCATTTATAATTTTTGTCATGGAATTCTTTAAACTCAATTTTAAGGCACTTAGAACCGTCTTAGAGCGATTCTAGCTTTAATTCGTGATCACTACTTAAATTTCCATGTAATCCAAATTTTTTCTTTTTAATTATGGCCTTGGTAAACTTTAAACTCAATTTTAAGGCACTTAGAAGCATTTTAGAGCGATTTTACATTTAATGTAGCATTTATAATTTTTGTCATGGAATTCTTTAAACTCAATTTTAAGGCATTTAGAACCGTCTTAGAGCGATTCTAGCTTTAATTCGTGATCACTACTTAAATTTCCATGTAATCCAAATTTTTTCTTTTTAATTATGGCCTTGGTAAACTTTAAACTCAATTTTAAGGCACTTAGAAGCATTTTAGAGCGATTTTACATTTAATGTAGCATTTATAATTTTTGTCATGGAATTCTTTGAACTCAATTTTAAGGCACTTAGAACCGCCTTAGAGCGATTCTAGCTTTAATTCGTGATCACTACTTAAATTTCCATGTAATCCAAATTTTTTCTTTTTAATTATGGCCTTGGTAAACTTTAAACTCAATTTTAAGGCACTTAGAAGCATTTTAGAGCGATTTTACATTTAATGTAGCATTTATAATTTTTGTCATGGAATTCTTTAAACTCAATTTTAAGGCATTTAAAACCGTCTTAGAGCGATTCTAGCTTTAATTCGTGATCACTACTTAAATTTCCATGTAATCCAAATTTTTTCTTTTTAATTATGGCCTTGGTAAACTTTAAACTCAATTTTAAGGCACTTAGAAGCATTTTAGAGCGATTTTACATTTAATGTAGCATTTATAATTTTTGTCATGGAATTCTTTAAACTCAATTTTAAGGCATTTAGAACCGTCTTAGAGCGATTCTAGCTTTAATTCGTGATCACTACTTAAATTTCCATGTAATCCAAATTTTTTCTTTTTAATTATGGCCTTGGTAAACTTTAAACTCAATTTTAAGGCACTTAGAAGCATTTTAGAGCGATTTTACATTTAATGTAGCATTTATAATTTTTGTCATGAAATTCTTTAAACTCAATTTTAAGGCACTTAGAACCGCCTTAGAGCGATTCTAGCTTTAATTCGTGATCACTACTTAAATTTCCATGTAATCCAAATTTTTTCTTTATAATTATGGTCTTGGTAAACTTTAAACTCAATTTTAAGGCACTTAGAAGCATTTTAGAGCGATTTTACATTTAATGTAGCATTTATAATTTTTGTCATGAAATTCTTTAAACTCAATTTTAAGGCACTTAGAACCGTCTTAGAGCGATTCTAGCTTTAATTCGTGATCACTACTTAAATTTCCATGTAATCCAAATTTTTTCTTTTTAATTATGGCCTTGGTAAACTTTAAACTCAATTTTAAGGCACTTAGAAGCATTTTAGAGCGATTTTACATTTAATGTAGCATTTATAATTTTTGTCATGGAATTCTTTAAACTCAGTTTTAAGGCATTTAGAACCGTCTTAGAGCGATTCTAGCTTTAATTCGTGATCACTACTTAAATTTCCATGTAATCCAAATTTTTTCTTTTTAATTATGGCCTTGGTAAACTTTAAACTCAATTTTAAGGCACTTAGAAGCATTTTAGAGCGATTTTACATTTAAAGTAGCATTTATAATTTTTGTCATGGAATTCTTTAAACTCAATTTTAAGGCATTTAGAACCGTCTTAGAGCGATTCTAGCTTTAATTCGTGATCACTACTTAAATTTCCATGTAACCCAAATTTTTTCTTTTTAATTATGGCCTTGGTAAACTTTAAACTCAATTTTAAGGCACTTAGAAGCATTTTAGAGCGATTTTACATTTAATGTAGCATTTATAATTTTTGTCATGGAATTCTTTAAACTCAATTTTAAGGCACTTAGAACCGCCTTAGAGCGATTCTAGCTTTAATTCGTGATCACTACTTAAATTTCCATGTAATCCAAATTTTTTCTTTATAATTATGGTCTTGGTAAACTTTAAACTCAATTTTAAGGCACTTAGAAGCATTTTAGAGCGATTTTACATTTAATGTAGCATTTATAATTTTTGTCATGAAATTCTTTAAACTCAATTTTAAGGCACTTAGAACCGTCTTAGAGCGATTCTAGCTTTAATTCGTGATCACTACTTAAATTTCCATGTAATCCAAATTTTTTCTTTTTAATTATGGTCTTGGTAAACTTTAAACTCAATTTTAAGGCACTTAGAAGCATTTTAGAGCGATTTTACATTTAATGTAGCATTTATAATTTTTGTCATGGAATTCTTTAAACTCAATTTTAAGGCACTTAGAACCGTCTTAGAGCGATTCTAGCTTTAATTCGTGATCACTACTTAAATTTCCATGTAATCCAAATTTTTTCTTTTTAATTATGGCCTTGGTAAACTTTAAACTCAATTTTAAGGCACTTAGAAGCATTTTAGAGCGATTTTACATTTAATGTAGCATTTATAATTTTTGTCATGGAATTCTTTAAACTCAATTTTAAGGCATTTAGAACCGTCTTAGAGCGATTCTAGCTTTAATTCGTGATCACTACTTAAATTTCCATGTAATCCAAATTTTTTCTTTTTAATTATGGCCTTGGTAAACTTTAAACTCAATTTTAAGGCACTTAGAAGCATTTTAGAGCGATTTTACATTTAATGTAGCATTTATAATTTTTGTCATGGAATTCTTTAAACTCAATTTTAAGGCACTTAGAACCGCCTTAGAGCGATTCTAGCTTTAATTCGTGATCACTACTTAAATTTCCATGTAATCCAAATTTTTTCTTTTTAATTATGGCCTTGGTAAACTTTAAACTCAATTTTAAGGCACTTAGAAGCATTTTAGAGCGATTTTACATTTAATGTAGCATTTATAATTTTTGTCATGGAATTCTTTAAACTCAATTTTAAGGCATTTAAAACCGTCTTAGAGCGATTCTAGCTTTAATTCGTGATCACTACTTAAATTTCCATGTAATCCAAATTTTTTCTTTTTAATTATGGCCTTGGTAAACTTTAAACTCAATTTTAAGGCACTTAGAAGCATTTTAGAGCGATTTTAAATTTAATGTAGCATTTATAATTTTTGTCATGGAATTCTTTAAACTCAATTTTAAGGCATTTAGAACCGTCTTAGAGCGATTCTAGCTTTAATTCGTGATCACTACTTAAATTTCCATGTAATCCAAATTTTTTCTTTTTAATTATGGCCTTAGTAAACTTTAAACTCAATTTTAAGGCACTTAGAAGCATTTTAGAGCGATTTTACATTTAATGTAGCATTTATAATTTTTGTCATGAAATTCTTTAAACTCAATTTTAAGGCACTTAGAACCGCCTTAGAGCGATTCTAGCTTTAATTCGTGATCACTACTTAAATTTCCATGTAATCCAAATTTTTTCTTTTTAATTATGGCCTTGGTAAACTTTAAACTCAATTTTAAGGCACTTAGAAGCATTTTAGAGCGATTTTACATTTAATGTAGCATTTATAATTTTTGTCATGGAATTCTTTAAACTCAGTTTTAAGGCATTTAGAACCGTCTTAGAGCGATTCTAGCTTTAATTCGTGATCACTACTTAAATTTCCATGTAATCCAAATTTTTTCTTTTTAATTATGGCCTTGGTAAACTTTAAACTCAATTTTAAGGCACTTAGAAGCATTTTAGAGCGATTTTACATTTAAAGTAGCATTTATAATTTTTGTCATGGAATTCTTTAAACTCAATTTTAAGGCATTTAGAACCGTCTTAGAGCGATTCTAGCTTTAATTCGTGATCACTACTTAAATTTCCATGTAATCCAAATTTTTTCTTTTTAATTATGGCCTTGGTAAACTTTAAACTCAATTTTAAGGCACTTAGAAGCATTTTAGAGCGATTTTACATTTAATGTAGCATTTATAATTTTTGTCATGAAATTCTTTAAACTCAATTTTTAGGCACTTAGAACCGTCTTAGAGCGATTCTAGCTTTAATTCGTGATCACTACTTAAATTTCCATGTAATCCAAATTTTTTCTTTTTAATTATGGTCTTGGTAAACTTTAAACTCAATTTTAAGGCACTTAGAAGCATTTTAGAGCGATTTTACATTTAATGTAGCATTTATAATTTTTGTCATGGAATTCTTTAAACTCAATTTTAAGGCACTGAGAACCGTCTTAGAGCGATTCTAGCTTTAATTCGTGATCACTACTTAAATTTCCATGTAATCCAAATTTTTTCTTTTTAATTATGGCCTTGGTAAACTTTAAACTCAATTTTAAGGCACTTAGAAGCATTTTAGAGCGATTTTACATTTAATGTAGCATTGATAATTTTTGTCATGGAATTCTTTAAACTCAATTTTAAGGCATTTAGAACCGTCTTAGAGCGATTCTAGCTTTAATTCGTGATCACTACTTAAATTTCCATGTAATCCAAATTTTTTCTTTTTAATTATGGCCTTGGTAAACTTTAAACTCAATTTTAAGGCACTTAGAAGCATTTTAGAGCGATTTTACATTTAATGTAGCATTTATAATTTTTGTCATGGGATTCTTTAAACTCAATTTTAAGGCACTTAGAACCGCCTTAGAGCGATTCTAGCTTTAATTCGTGATCACTACTTAAATTTCCATGTAATCCAAATTTTTTCTTTATAATTATGGTCTTGGTAAACTTTAAACTCAATTTTAAGGCACTTAGAAGCATTTTAGAGCGATTTTACATTTAATGTAGCATTTATAATTTTTGTCATGAAATTCTTTAAACTCAATTTTAAGGCACTTAGAACCGTCTTAGAGCGATTCTAGCTTTAATTCGTGATCACTACTTAAATTTCCATGTAATCCAAATTTTTTCTTTTTAATTATGGCCTTGGTAAACTTTAAACTCAATTTTAAGGCACTTAGAAGCATTTTAGAGCGATTTTACATTTAATGTAGCATTTATAATTTTTGTCATGGAATTCTTTAAACTCAATTTTAAGGCACTTAGAACCGTCTTAGAGCGATTCTAGCTTTAATTCGTGATCACTACTTAAATTTCCATGTAATCCAAATTTTTTCTTTTTAATTATGGCCTTGGTAAACTTTAAACTCAATTTTAAGGCACTTAGAAGCATTTTAGAGCGATTTTACATTTAATGTAGCATTTATAATTTTTGTCATGAAATTCTTTAAACTCAATTTTAAGGCATTTAGAACCGTCTTAGAGCGATTCTAGCTTTAATTCGTGATCACTACTTAAATTTCCATGTAATCCAAATTTTTTCTTTTTAATTATGGCCTTGGTAAACTTTAAACTCAATTTTAAGGCACTTAGAAGCATTTTAGAGCGATTTTACATTTAATGTAGCATTTATAATTTTTGTCATGAAATTCTTTAAACTCAATTTTAAGGCACTTAGAACCGTCTTAGAGCGATTCTAGCTTTAATTCGTGATCACTACTTAAATTTCCATGTAATCCAAATTTTTTCTTTTTAATTATGGTCTTGGTAAACTTTAAACTCAATTTTAAGGCACTTAGAAGCATTTTAGAGCGATTTTACATTTAATGTAGCATTTATAATTTTTGTCATGGAATTCTTTAAACTCAATTTTAAGGCACTTAGAACCGTCTTAGAGCGATTCTAGCTTTAATTCGTGATCACTACTTAAATTTCCATGTAATCCAAATTTTTTCTTTTTAATTATGGCCTTGGTAAACTTTAAACTCAATTTTAAGGCACTTAGAAGCATTTTAGAGCGATTTTACATTTAATGTAGCATTTATAATTTTTGTCATGGAATTCTTTAAACTCAATTTTAAGGCACTTAGAACCGCCTTAGAGCGATTCTAGCTTTAATTCGTGATCACTACTTAAATTTCCATGTAATCCAAATTTTTTCTTTATAATTATGGTCTTGGTAAACTTTAAACTCAATTTTAAGGCACTTAGAAGCATTTTAGAGCGATTTTACATTTAATGTAGCATTTATAATTTTTGTCATGGAATTCTTTAAACTCAATTTTAAGGCACTTAGAACCGTCTTAGAGCGATTCTAGCTTTAATTCGTGATCACTACTTAAATTTCCATGTAATCCAAATTTTTTCTTTTTAATTATGGCCTTGGTAAACTTTAAACTCAATTTTAAGGCACTTAGAAGCATTTTAGAGCGATTTTACATTTAATGTAGCATTTATAATTTTTGTCATGGAATTCTTTAAACTCAATTTTAAGGCACTTAGAACCGTCTTAGAGCGATTCTAGCTTTAATTCGTGATCACTACTTAAATTTCCATGTAATCCAAATTTTTTCTTTTTAATTATGGTCTTGGTAAACTTTAAACTCAATTTTAAGGCACTTAGAAGCATTTTAGAGCGATTTTACATTTAATGTAGCATTTATAATTTTTGTCATGGAATTCTTTAAACTCAATTTTAAGGCACTTAGAATCGCCTTAGAGCGATTCTAGCTTTAATTCGTGATCACTACTTAAATTTCCATGTAATCCAAATTTTTTCTTTTTAATTAAGGTCTTGGTAAACTTTAAACTCAATTTTAAGGCACTTAGAAGCATTTTAGAGCGATTTTACATTTAATGTAGCATTTATAATTTTTGTCATGGAATTCTTTAAACTCAATTTTAAGGCACTTAGAACCGTCTTAGAGCGATTCTAGCTTTAATTCGTGATCACTACTTAAATTTCCATGTAATCCAAATTTTTTCTTTTTAATTATGGCCTTGGTAAACTTTAAACTCAATTTTAAGGCACTTAGAAGCATTTTAGAGCGATTTTACATTTAATGTAGCATTTATAATTTTTGTCATGGAATTCTTTAAACTCAATTTTAAGGCATTTAGAACCGTCTTAGAGCGATTCTAGCTTTAATTCGTGATCACTACTTAAATTTCCATGTAATCCAAATTTTTTCTTTTTAATTATGGCCTTGGTAAACTTTAAACTCAATTTTAAGGCACTTAGAAGCATTTTAGAGCGATTTTACATTTAATGTAGCATTTATAATTTTTGTCATGGAATTCTTTAAACTCAATTTTAAGGCACTTAGAACCGCCTTAGAGCGATTCTAGCTTTAATTCGTGATCACTACTTAAATTTCCATGTAATCCAAATTTTTTCTTTTTAATTATGGCCTTGGTAAACTTTAAACTCAATTTTAAGGCACTTAGAAGCATTTTAGAGCGATTTTACATTTAATGTAGCATTTATAATTTTTATCATGGAATTCTTTAAACTCAATTTTAAGGCATTTAAAACCGTCTTAGAGCGATTCTAGCTTTAATTCGTGATCACTACTTAAATTTCCATGTAATCCAAATTTTTTCTTTTTAATTATGGCCTTGGTAAACTTTAAACTCAATTTTAAGGCACTTAGAAGCATTTTAGAGCGATTTTACATTTAATGTAGCATTTATAATTTTTGTCATGGAATTCTTTAAACTCAATTTTAAGGCATTTAGAACCGTCTTAGAGCGATTCTAGCTTTAATTCGTGATCACTACTTAAATTTCCATGTAATCCAAATTTTTTCTTTTTAATTATGGCCTTGGTAAACTTTAAACTCAATTTTAAGGCACTTAGAAGCATTTTAGAGCGATTTTACATTTAATGTAGCATTTATAATTTTTGTCATGGAATTCTTTAAACTCAATTTTAAGGCATTTAGAACCGTCTTAGAGCGATTCTAGCTTTAATTCGTGATCACTACTTAAATTTCCATGTAATCCAAATTTTTTCTTTTTAATTATGGCCTTGGTAAACTTTAAACTCAATTTTAAGGCACTTAGAAGCATTTTAGAGCGATTTTACATTTAATGTAGCATTTATAATTTTTGTCATGGAATTCTTTAAACTCAATTTTAAGGCACTTAGAACCGCCTTAGAGCGATTCTAGCTTTAATTCGTGATCACTACTTAAATTTCCATGTAATCCAAATTTTTTCTTTATAATTATGGTCTTGGTAAACTTTAAACTCAATTTTAAGGCACTTAGAAGCATTTTAGAGCGATTTTACATTTAATGTAGCATTTATAATTTTTGTCATGAAATTCTTTAAACTCAATTTTAAGGCACTTAGAACCGTCTTAGAGCGATTCTAGCTTTAATTCGTGATCACTACTTAAATTTCCATGTAATCCAAATTTTTTCTTTTTAATTATGGTCTTGGTAAACTTTAAACTCAATTTTAAGGCACTTAGAAGCATTTTAGAGCGATTTTACATTTAATGTAGCATTTATAATTTTTGTCATGGAATTCTTTAAACTCAATTTTAAGGCACTTAGAACTGTCTTAGAGCGATTCTAGCTTTAATTCGTGATCACTACTTAAATTTCCATGTAATCCAAATTTTTTCTTTTTAATTATGGCCTTGGTAAACTTTAAACTCAATTTTAAGGCACTTAGAAGCATTTTAGACCGATTTTACATTTAATGTAGCATTTATAATTTTTGTCATGGAATTCTTTAAACTCAATTTTAAGGCACTTAGAACCGCCTTAGAGCGATTCTAGCTTTAATTCGTGATCACTACTTAAATTTCCATGTAATCCAAATTTTTTCTTTTTAATTATGGCCTTGGTAAACTTTAAACTCAATTTTAAGGCACTTAGAAGCATTTTAGAGCGATTTTACATTTAATGTAGCATTTATAATTTTTGTCATGGAATTCTTTAAACTCAATTTTAAGGCATTTAGAACCGTCTTAGAGCGATTCTAGCTTTAATTCGTGATCACTACTTAAATTTCCATGTAATCCAAATTTTTTCTTTTTAATTATGGCCTTGGTAAACTTTAAACTCAATTTTAAGGCACTTAGAAGCATTTTAGAGCGATTTTACATTTAATGTAGCATTTATAATTTTTGTCATGGAATTCTTTAAACTCAATTTTAAGGCACTTAGAATCGTCTTAGAGCGATTCTAGCTTTAATTCGTGATCACTACTTAAATTTCCATGTAATCCAAATTTTTTCTTTTTAATTAAGGTCTTGGTAAACTTTAAACTCAATTTTAAGGCACTTAGAAGCATTTTAGAGCGATTTTACATTTAATGTAGCATTTATAATTTTTGTCATGGAATTCTTTAAACTCAATTTTAAGGCACTTAGAACCGTCTTAGAGCGATTCTAGCTTTAATTCGTGATCACTACTTAAATTTCCATGTAATCCAAATTTTTTCTTTTTAATTATGGCCTTGGTAAACTTTAAACTCAATTTTAAGGCACTTAGAAGCATTTTAGAGCGATTTTACATTTAATGTAGCATTTATAATTTTTGTCATGGAATTCTTTAAACTCAATTTTAAGGCATTTAGAACCGTCTTAGAGCGATTCTAGCTTTAATTCGTGATCACTACTTAAATTTCCATGTAATCCAAATTTTTTCTTTTTAATTAAGGTCTTGGTAAACTTTAAACTCAATTTTAAGGCACTTAGAAGCATTTTAGAGCGATTTTACATTTAATGTAGCATTTATAATTTTTGTCATGGAATTCTTTAAACTCAATTTTAAGGCATTTAGAACCGTCTTAGAGCGATTCTAGCTTTAATTCGTGATCACTACTTAAATTTCCATGTAATCCAAATTTTTTCTTTTTAATTATGGCCTTGGTAAACTTTAAACTCAATTTTAAGGCACTTAGAAGCATTTTAGAGCGATTTTACATTTAATGTAGCATTTATAATTTTTGTCATGGAATTCTTTAAACTCAATTTTAAGGCATTTAGAACCGTCTTAGAGCGATTCTAGCTTTAATTCGTGATCACTACTTAAATTTCCATGTAATCCAAATTTTTTCTTTTTAATTATGGCCTTGGTAAACTTTAAACTCAATTTTAAGGCACTTAGAAGCATTTTAGAGCGATTTTACATTTAATGTAGCATTTATAATTTTTGTCATGGAATTCTTTAAACTCAATTTTAAGGCACTTAGAACCGCCTTAGAGCGATTCTAGCTTTAATTCGTGATCACTACTTAAATTTCCATGTAATCCAAATTTTTTCTTTTTAATTATGGCCTTGGTAAACTTTAAACTCAATTTTAAGGCACTTAGAAGCATTTTAGAGCGATTTTACATTTAATGTAGCATTTATAATTTTTGTCATGGAATTCTTTAAACTCAATTTTAAGGCATTTAGAACCGTCTTAGAGCGATTCTAGCTTTAATTCGTGATCACTACTTAAATTTCCATGTAATCCAAATTTTTTCTTTTTAATTATGGCCTTGGTAAACTTTAAACTCAATTTTAAGGCACTTAGAAGCATTTTAGAGCGATTTTACATTTAATGTAGCATTTATAATTTTTGTCATGAAATTCTTTAAACTCAATTTTAAGGCACTTAGAACCGTCTTAGAGCGATTCTAGCTTTAATTCGTGATCACTACTTAAATTTCCATGTAATCCAAATTTTTTCTTTTTAATTATGGCCTTGGTAAACTTTAAACTCAATTTTAAGGCACTTAGAAGCATTTTAGAGCGATTTTACATTTAATGTAGCATTTATAATTTTTGTCATGGAATTCTTTAAACTCAATTTTAAGGCATTTAGAACCGTCTTAGAGCGATTCTAGCTTTAATTCGTGATCACTACTTAAATTTCCATGTAATCCAAATTTTTTCTTTTTAATTAAGGTCTTGGTAAACTTTAAACTCAATTTTAAGGCACTTAGAAGCATTTTAGAGCGATTTTACATTTAATGTAGCATTTATAATTTTTGTCATGGAATTCTTTAAACTCAATTTTAAGGCATTTAGAACCGTCTTAGAGCGATTCTAGCTTTAATTCGTGATCACTACTTAAATTTCCATGTAATCCAAATTTTTTCTTTTTAATTATGGCCTTGGTAAACTTTAAACTCAATTTTAAGGCACTTAGAAGCATTTTAGAGCGATTTTACATTTAATGTAGCATTTATAATTTTTGTCATGGAATTCTTTAAACTCAATTTTAAGGCATTTAGAACCGTCTTAGAGCGATTCTAGCTTTAATTCGTGATCACTACTTAAATTTCCATGTAATCCAAATTTTTTCTTTTTAATTATGGCCTTGGTAAATTTTAAACTCAATTTTAAGGCACTTAGAAGCATTTTAGAGCGATTTTACATTTAATGTAGCATTTATAATTTTTGTCATGGAATTCTTTAAACTCAATTTTAAGGCACTTAGAATCGTCTTAGAGCGATTCTAGCTTTAATTCGTGATCACTACTTAAATTTCCATGTAATCCAAATTTTTTCTTTTTAATTAAGGTCTTGGTAAACTTTAAACTCAATTTTAAGGCACTTAGAAGCATTTTAGAGCGATTTTACATTTAATGTAGCATTTATAATTTTTGTCATGGAATTCTTTAAACTCAATTTTAAGGCACTTAGAACCGTCTTAGAGCGATTCTAGCTTTAATTCGTGATCACTACTTAAATTTCCATGTAATCCAAATTGTTTCTTTTTAATTATGGCCTTGGTAAACTTTAAACTCAATTTTAAGGCACTTAGAAGCATTTTAGAGCGATTTTACATTTAATGTAGCATTTATAATTTTTGTCATGGAATTCTTTAAACTCAATTTTAAGGCACTTAGAACCGCCTTAGAGCGATTCTAGCTTTAATTCTTGATCACTACTTAAATTTCCATGTAATCCAAATTTTTTCTTTTTAATTATGGCCTTGGTAAACTTTAAACTCAATTTTAAGGCACTTAGAAGCATTTTAGAGCGATTTTACATTTAATGTAGCATTTATAATTTTTGTCATGGAATTCTTTAAACTCAATTTTAAGGCACTTAGAATCGTCTTAGAGCGATTCTAGCTTTTATTCGTGATCACTACTTAAATTTCCATGTAATCCAAATTTTTTCTTTTTAATTAAGGTCTTGGTAAACTTTAAACTCAATTTTAAGGCACTTAGAAGCATTTTAGAGCGATTTTACATTTAATGTAGCATTTATAATTTTTGTCATGGAATTCTTTAAACTCAATTTTAAGGCATTTAGAACCGTCTTAGAGCGATTCTAGCTTTAATTCGTGATCACTACTTAAATTTCCATGTAATCCAAATTTTTTCTTTTTAATTATGGCCTTGGTAAATTTTAAACTCAATTTTAAGGCACTTAGAAGCATTTTAGAGCGATTTTACATTTAATGTAGCATTTATAATTTTTGTCATGGAATTCTTTAAACTCAATTTTAAGGCACTTAGAACCGCCTTAGAGTGATTCTAGCTTTAATTCGTGATCACTACTTAAATTTCCATGTAATCCAAATTTTTTCTTTTTAATTAAGGTCTTGGTAAACTTTAAACTCAATTTTAAGGCACTTAGAAGCATTTTAGAGCGATTTTACATTTAATGTAGCATTTATAATTTTTGTCATGGAATTCTTTAAACTCAATTTTAAGGCACTTAGAACCGTCTTAGAGCGATTCTAGCTTTAATTCGTGATCACTACTTAAATTTCCATGTAATCCAAATTGTTTCTTTTTAATTATGGCCTTGGTAAACTTTAAACTCAATTTTAAGGCACTTAGAAGCATTTTAGAGCGATTTTACATTTAATGTAGCATTTATAATTTTTGTCATGGAATTCTTTAAACTCAATTTTAAGGCACTTAGAACCGCCTTAGAGCGATTCTAGCTTTAATTCTTGATCACTACTTAAATTTCCATGTAATCCAAATTTTTTCTTTTTAATTATGGCCTTGGTAAACTTTAAACTCAATTTTAAGGCACTTAGAAGCATTTTAGAGCGATTTTACATTTAATGTAGCATTTATAATTTTTGTCATGGAATTCTTTAAACTCAATTTTAAGGCACTTAGAATCGTCTTAGAGCGATTCTAGCTTTTATTCGTGATCACTACTTAAATTTCCATGTAATCCAAATTTTTTCTTTTTAATTAAGGTCTTGGTAAACTTTAAACTCAATTTTAAGGCACTTAGAAGCATTTTAGAGCGATTTTACATTTAATGTAGCATTTATAATTTTTGTCATGGAATTCTTTAAACTCAATTTTAAGGCATTTAGAACCGTCTTAGAGCGATTCTAGCTTTAATTCGTGATCACTACTTAAATTTCCATGTAATCCAAATTTTTTCTTTTTAATTATGGCCTTGGTAAACTTTAAACTCAATTTTAAGGCACTTAGAAGCATTTTAGAGCGATTTTACATTCAATGTAGCATTTATAATTTTTGTCATGGAATTCTTTAAACTCAATTTTAAGGCACTTAGAACCGCCTTAGAGTGATTCTAGCTTTAATTCGTGATCACTACTTAAATTTCCATGTAATCCAAATTTTTTCTTTTTAATTATGGCCTTGGTAAACTTTAAACTCAATTTTAAGGCACTTAGAAGCATTTTAGAGCGATTTTACATTTAATGTAGCATTTATAATTTTTGTCATGGAATTCTTTAAACTCAATTTTAAGGCACTCAGAATCGTCTTAGAGCGATTCTAGCTTTAATTCGTGATCACTACTTAAATTTCCATGTAATCCAAATTTTTTCTTTTTAATTAAGGTCTTGGTAAACTTTAAACTCAATTTTAAGGCACTTAGAAGCATTTTAGAGCGATTTTACATTTAATGTAGTATTTATAATTTTTGTCATGGAATTCTTTAAACTCAATTTTAAGGCACTTAGAACCGTCTTAGAGCGATTCTAGCTTTAATTCGTGATCACTACTTAAATTTCCATGTAATCCAAATTTTTTCTTTTTAATTATGGCCTTGGTAAACTTTAAACTCAATTTTAAGGCACTTAGAAGCATTTTAGAGCGATTTTACATTTAATGTAGCATTTATAATTTTTGTCATGGAATTCTTTAAACTCAATTTTAAGGCATTTAGAACCGTCTTAGAGCGATTCTAGCTTTAATTCGTGATCACTACTTAAATTTCCATGTAATCCAAATTTTTTCTTTTTAATTATGGCCTTGGTAAACTTTAAACTCAATTTTAAGGCACTTAGAAGCATTTTAGAGCGATTTTACATTTAATGTAGCATTTATAATTTTTGTCATGGAATTCTTTAAACTCAATTTTAAGGCACTCAGAACCGCCTTAGAGCGATTCTAGCTTTAATTCGTGATCACTACTTAAATTTCCATGTAATCCAAATTTTTTCTTTTTAATTATGGCCTTGGTAAACTTTAAACTCAATTTTAAGGCACTTAGAAGCATTTTAGAGCGATTTTACATTTAATGTAGCATTTATAATTTTTGTCATGGAATTCTTTAAACTCAATTTTAAGGCATTTAGAACCGTCTTAGAGCGATTCTAGCTTTAATTCGTGATGACTACTTAAATTTCCATGTAATCCAAATTTTTTCTTTTTAATTATGGCCTTGGTAAACTTTAAACTCAATTTTAAGGCACTTAGAAGCATTTTAGAGCGATTTTACATTTAAAGTAGCATTTATAATTTTTGTCATGGAATTCTTTAAACTCAATTTTAAGGCACTTAGAACCGCCTTAGAGCGATTCTAGCTTTAATTCGTGATCACTACTTAAATTTCCATGTAATCCAAATTTTTTCCTTATAATTATGGTCTTGGTAAACTTTAAACTCAATTTTAAGGCACTTAGAAGCATTTTAGAGCGATTTTACATTTAATGTAGCATTTATAATTTTTGTCATGAAATTCTTTAAACTCAATTTTAAGGCACTTAGAACCGTCTTAGAGCGATTCTAGCTTTAATTCGTGATCACTACTTAAATTTCCATGTAATCCAAATTTTTTCTTTTTAATTATGGCCTTGGTAAACTTTAAACTCAATTTTAAGGCACTTAGAAGCATTTTAGAGCGATTTTACATTTAATGTAGCATTTATAATTTTTGTCATGGAATTCTTTAAATTCAATTTTAAGGCATTTAGAACCGTCTTAGAGCGATTCTAGCTTTAATTCGTGATCACTACTTAAATTTCCATGTAATCCAAATTTTTTCTTTTTAATTATGGCCTTGGTAAACTTTAAACTCAATTTTAAGGCACTTAGAAGCATTTTAGAGCGATTTTACATTTAAAGTAGCATTTATAATTTTTGTCATGGAATTCTTTAAACTCAATTTTAAGGCACTCAGAACCGCCTTAGAGCGATTCTAGCTTTAATTCGTGATGACTACTTAAATTTCCATGTAATCCAAATTTTTTCTTTTTAATTATGGCCTTGGTAAACTTTAAACTCAATTTTAAGGCACTTAGAAGCATTTTAGAGCGATTTTACATTTAAAGTAGCATTTATAATTTTTGTCATGGAATTCTTTAAACTCAATTTTAAGGCACTTAGAACCGCCTTAGAGCGATTCTAGCTTTAATTCGTGATCACTACTTAAATTTCCATGTAATCCAAATTTTTTCTTTTTAATTAAGGTCTTGGTAAACTTTAAACTCAATTTTAAGGCACTTAGAAGCATTTTAGAGCAATTTTACTTTTAATGTAGCATTTATAATTTTTGTCATGGAATTCTTTAAACTCAATTTTAAGGCACTTAGAACCGTCTTAGAGCGATTCTAGCTTTAATTCGTGATCACTACTTAAATTTCCATGTAATCCAAATTTTTTCTTTTTAATTATGGCCTTGGTAAACTTTAAACTCAATTTTAAGGCACTTAGAAGCATTTTAGAGCGATTTTACATTTATGTAGCATTTATAATTTTTGTCATGGAATTCTTTAAACTCAATTTTAAGGCATTTAGAACCGTCTTAGAGCGATTCTAGCTTTAATTCGTGATGACTACTTAAATTTCCATGTAATCCAAATTTTTTCTTTTTAATTATGGCCTTGGTAAACTTTAAACTCAATTTTAAGGCACTTAGAAGCATTTTAGAGCGATTTTACATTTAAAGTAGCATTTATAATTTTTGTCATGGAATTCTTTAAACTCAATTTTAAGGCACTTAGAACCGCCTTAGAGCGATTCTAGCTTTAATTCGTGATCACTACTTAAATTTCCATGTAATCCAAATTTTTTCTTTTTAATTAAGGTCTTGGTAAACTTTAAACTCAATTTTAAGGCACTTAGAAGCATTTTAGAGCAATTTTACTTTTAATGTAGCATTTATAATTTTTGTCATAGAATTCTTTAAACTCAATTTTAAGGCACTTAGAACCGTCTTAGAGCGATTCTAGCTTTAATTCGTGATCACTACTTAAATTTCCATGTAATCCAAATTTTTTCTTTTTAATTATGGCCTTGGTAAACTTTAAACTCAATTTTAAGGCACTTAGAAGCATTTTAGAGCGATTTTACATTTATGTAGCATTTATAATTTTTGTCATGGAATTCTTTAAACTCAATTTTAAGGCATTTAGAACCGCCTTAGAGCGATTCTAGCTTTAATTCGTGATCACTACTTAAATTTCCATGTAATCCAAATTTTTTCTTTTTAATTAAGGTCTTGGTAAACTTTAAACTCAATTTTAAGGCACTTAGAAGCATTTTAGAGCGATTTTACATTTAATGTAGCATTTATAATTTTTGTCATGGAATTCTTTAAACTCAATTTTAAGGCACTTAGAACCGCCTTAGAGCGATTCTAGCTTTAATTCGTGATCACTACTTAAATTTCCATGTAATCCAAATTTTTTCTTTTTAATTATGGCCTTGGTAAACTTTAAACTCAATTTTAAGGCACTTAGAAGCATTTTAGAGCGATTTTACATTTAATGTAGCATTTATAATTTTTGTCATGGAATTCTTTAAACTCAATTTTAAGGCATTTAGAACCGTCTTAGAGCGATTCTAGCTTTAATTCGTGATGACTACTTAAATTTCCATGTAATCCAAATTTTTTCTTTTTAATTATGGCCTTGGTAAACTTTAAACTCAATTTTAAGGCACTTAGAAGCATTTTAGAGCGATTTTACATTTAATGTAGCATTTATAATTTTTGTCATGGAATTCTTTAAACTCAATTTTAAGGCATTTAGAACCGTCTTAGAGCGATTCTAGCTTTAATTCGTGATGACTACTTAAATTTCCATGTAATCCAAATTTTTTCTTTTTAATTAAGGTCTTGGTAAACTTTAAACTCAATTTTAAGGCACTTAGAAGCATTTTAGAGCAATTTTACTTTTAATGTAGCATTTATAATTTTTGTCATGGAATTCTTTAAACTCAATTTTAAGGCACTTAGAACCGTCTTAGAGCGATTCTAGCTTTAATTCGTGATCACTACTTAAATTTCCATGTAATCCAAATTTTTTCTTTTTAATTATGGCCTTGGTAAACTTTAAACTCAATTTTAAGGCACTTAGAAGCATTTTAGAGCGATTTTACATTTATGTAGCATTTATAATTTTTGTCATGGAATTCTTTAAACTCAATTTTAAGGCATTTAGAACCGTCTTAGAGCGATTCTAGCTTTAATTCGTGATGACTACTTAAATTTCCATGTAATCCAAATTTTTTCTTTTTAATTATGGCCTTGGTAAACTTTAAACTCAATTTTAAGGCACTTAGAAGCATTTTAGAGCGATTTTACATTTATGTAGCATTTATAATTTTTGTCATGGAATTCTTTAAACTCAATTTTAAGGCATTTAGAACCGTCTTAGAGCGATTCTAGCTTTAATTCGTGATCACTACTTAAATTTCCATGTAATCCAAATTTTTTCTTTTTAATTATGGCCTTGGTAAACTTTAAACTCAATTTTAAGGCACTTAGAAGCATTTTAGAGCGATTTTACATTTAATGTAGCATTTATAATTTTTGTCATGGAATTCTTTAAACTCAATTTTAAGGCACTTAGAACCGCCTTAGAGCGATTCTAGCTTTAATTCGTGATCACTACTTAAATTTCCATGTAATCCAAATTTTTTCTTTTTAATTATGGCCTTGGTAAACTTTAAACTCAATTTTAAGGCACTTAGAAGCATTTTAGAGCGATTTTACATTTATGTAGCATTTATAATTTTTGTCATGGAATTCTTTAAACTCAATTTTAAGGCATTTAGAACCGTCTTAGAGCGATTCTAGCTTTAATTCGTGATCACTACTTAAATTTCCATGTAATCCAAATTTTTTCTTTTTAATTATGGCCTTGGTAAACTTTAAACTCAATTTTAAGGCACTTAGAAGCATTTTAGAGCGATTTTACATTTAATGTAGCATTTATAATTTTTGTCATGGAATTCTTTAAACTCAATTTTAAGGCACTTAGAACCGCCTTAGAGCGATTCTAGCTTTAATTCGTGATCACTACTTAAATTTCCATGTAATCCAAATTTTTTCTTTTTAATTATGGCCTTGGTAAACTTTAAACTCAATTTTAAGGCACTTAGAAGCATTTTAGAGCGACTTTACATTTAATGTAGCATTTATAATTTTTGTCATGGAATTCTTTAAACTCAATTTTAAGGCATTTAGAACCGTCTTAGAGCGATTCTAGCTTTAATTCGTGATGACTACTTAAATTTCCATGTAATCCAAATTTTTTCTTTTTAATTATGGCCTTGGTAAACTTTAAACTCAATTTTAAGGCACTTAGAAGCATTTTAGAGCGATTTTACATTTAAAGTAGCATTTATAATTTTTGTCATGGAATTCTTTAAACTCAATTTTAAGGCACTTAGAACCGCCTTAGAGCGATTCTAGCTTTAATTCGTGATCACTACTTAAATTTCCATGTAATCCAAATTTTTTCCTTATAATTATGGTCTTGGTAAACTTTAAACTCAATTTTAAGGCACTTAGAAGCATTTTAGAGCGATTTTACATTTAATGTAGCATTTATAATTTTTGTCATGAAATTCTTTAAACTCAATTTTAAGGCACTTAGAACCGTCTTAGAGCGATTCTAGCTTTAATTCGTGATCACTACTTAAATTTCCATGTAATCCAAATTTTTTCTTTTTAATTATGGCCTTGGTAAACTTTAAACTCAATTTTAAGGCACTTAGAAGCATTTTAGAGCGATTTTACATTTAATGTAGCATTTATAATTTTTGTCATGGAATTCTTTAAACTCAATTTTAAGGCATTTAGAACCGTCTTAGAGCGATTCTAGCTTTAATTCGTGATCACTACTTAAATTTCCATGTAATCCAAATTTTTTCTTTTTAATTATGGCCTTGGTAAACTTTAAACTCAATTTTAAGGCACTTAGAAGCATTTTAGAGCGATTTTACATTTAAAGTAGCATTTATAATTTTTGTCATGGAATTCTTTAAACTCAATTTTAAGGCATTTAGAACCGTCTTAGAGCGATTCTAGCTTTAATTCGTGATCACTACTTAAATTTCCATGTAATCCAAATTTTTTCTTTTTAATTATGGCCTTGGTAAACTTTAAACTCAATTTTAAGGCACTTAGAAGCATTTTAGAGCGATTTTACATTTAATGTAGCATTTATAATTTTTGTCATGGAATTCTTTAAACTCAATTTTAAGGCACTTAGAACCGCCTTAGAGCGATTCTAGCTTTAATTCGTGATCACTACTTAAATTTCCATGTAATCCAAATTTTTTCTTTATAATTATGGTCTTGGTAAACTTTAAACTCAATTTTAAGGCACTTAGAAGCATTTTAGAGCGATTTTACATTTAATGTAGCATTTATAATTTTTGTCATGAAATTCTTTAAACTCAATTTTAAGGCACTTAGAACCGTCTTAGAGCGATTCTAGCTTTAATTCGTGATCACTACTTAAATTTCCATGTAATCCAAATTTTTTCTTTATAATTATGGTCTTGGTAAACTTTAAACTCAATTTTAAGGCACTTAGAAGCATTTTAGAGCGATTTTACATTTAATGTAGCATTTATAATTTTTGTCATGGAATTCTTTAAACTCAATTTTAAGGCACTTAGAACCGTCTTAGAGCGATTCTAGCTTTAATTCGTGATCACTACTTAAATTTCCATGTAATCCAAATTTTTTCTTTTTAATTATGGCCTTGGTAAACTTTAAACTCAATTTTAAGGCACTTAGAAGCATTTTAGAGCGATTTTACATTTAATGTAGCATTTATAATTTTTGTCATGGAATTCTTTAAACTCAATTTTAAGGCATTTAGAACCGTCTTAGAGCGATTCTAGCTTTAATTCGTGATCACTACTTAAATTTCCATGTAATCCAAATTTTTTCTTTTTAATTATGGTCTTGGTAAACTTTAAACTCAATTTTAAGGCACTTAGAAGCATTTTAGAGCGATTTTACATTTAATGTAGCATTTATAATTTTTGTCATGGAATTCTTTAAACTCAATTTTAAGGCACTTAGAACCGTCTTAGAGCGATTCTAGCTTTAATTCGTGATCACTACTTAAATTTCCATGTAATCCAAATTTTTTCTTTTTAATTATGGCCTTGGTAAACTTTAAACTCAATTTTAAGGCACTTAGAAGCATTTTAGAGCGATTTTACATTTAATGTAGCATTTATAATTTTTGTCATGGAATTCTTTAAACTCAATTTTAAGGCACTTAGAACCGCCTTAGAGCGATTCTAGCTTTAATTCGTGATCACTACTTAAATTTCCATGTAATCCAAATTTTTTTTTTTAATTAAGGTCTTGGTAAACTTTAAACTCAATTTTAAGGCACTTAGAAGCATTTTAGAGCAATTTTACTTTTAATGTAGCATTTATAATTTTTGTCATGGAATTCTTTAAACTCACTTTTAAGGCACTTAGAACCGTCTTAGAGCGATTCTAGCTTTAATTCGTGATCACTACTTAAATTTCCATGTAATCCAAATTTTTTCTTTTTAATTATGGCCTTGGTAAACTTTAAACTCAATTTTAAGGCACTTAGAAGCATTTTAGAGCGATTTTACATTTATGTAGCATTTATAATTTTTGTCATGGAATTCTTTAAACTCAATTTTAAGGCATTTAGAACCGTCTTAGAGCGATTCTAGCTTTAATTCGTGATCACTACTTAAATTTCCATGTAATCCAAATTTTTTCTTTTTAATTATGGCCTTGGTAAACTTTAAACTCAATTTTAAGGCACTTAGAAGCATTTTAGAGCGATTTTACATTTAATGTAGCATTTATAATTTTTGTCATGGAATTCTTTAAACTCAATTTTAAGGCACTTAGAACCGCCTTAGAGCGATTCTAGCTTTAATTCGTGATCACTACTTAAATTTCCATGTAATCCAAATTTTTTCTTTTTAATTATGGCCTTGGTAAACTTTAAACTCAATTTTAAGGCACTTAGAAGCATTTTAGAGCGATTTTACATTTAATGTAGCATTTATAATTTTTGTCATGGAATTCTTTAAACTCAATTTTAAGGCACTTAGAATCGTCTTAGAGCGATTCTAGCTTTAATTCGTGATCACTACTTAAATTTCCATGTAATCCAAATTTTTTCTTTTTAATTATGGCCTTGGTAAACTTTAAACTCAATTTTAAGGCACTTAGAAGCATTTTAGAGCGATTTTACATTTAATGTAGCATTTATAATTTTTGTCATGGAATTCTTTAAACTCAATTTTAAGGCACTTAGAACCGCCTTAGAGCGATTCTAGCTTTAATTCGTGATCACTACTTAAATTTCCATGTAATCCAAATTTTTTCTTTATAATTATGGTCTTGGTAAACTTTAAACTCAATTTTAAGGCACTTAGAAGCATTTTAGAGCGATTTTACATTTAATGTAGCATATATAATTTTTGTCATGAAATTCTTTAAACTCAATTTTAAGGCACTTAGAAACGTCTTAGAGCGATTCTAGCTTTAATTCGTGATCACTACTTAAATTTCCATGTAATCCAAATTTTTTCTTTATAATTATGGTCTTGGTAAACTTTAAACTCAATTTTAAGGCACTTAGAAGCATTTTAGAGCGATTTTACATTTAATGTACCATTTATAATTTTTGTCATGGAATTCTTTAAACTCAATTTTAAGGCACTTAGAACCGTCTTAGAGCGATTCTAGCTTTAATTCGTGATCACTACTTAAATTTCCATGTAATCCAAATTTTTTCTTTTTAATTATGGCCTTGGTAAACTTTAAACTCAATTTTAAGGCACTTAGAAGCATTTTAGAGCGATTTTACATTTAATGTAGCATTTATAATTTTTGTCATGGAATTCTTTAAACTCAATTTTAAGGCATTTAGAACCGTCTTAGAGCGATTCTAGCTTTAATTCGTGATCACTACTTAAATTTCCATGTAATCCAAATTTTTTCTTTTTAATTATGGCCTTGGTAAACTTTAAACTCAATTTTAAGGCACTTAGAAGCATTTTAGAGCGATTTTACATTTAATGTAGCATTTATAATTTTTGTCATGGAATTCTTTAAACTCAATTTTAAGGCACTTAGAATCGTCTTAGAGCGATTCTAGCTTTAATTCGTGATCACTACTTAAATTTCCATGTAATCCAAATTTTTTCTTTTTAATTAAGGTCTTGGTAAACTTTAAACTCAATTTTAAGGCACTTAGAAGCATTTTAGAGCAATTTTACTTTTAATGTAGCATTTATAATTTTTGTCATGGAATTCTTTAAACTCAATTTTAAGGCACTTAGAACCGTCTTAGAGCGATTCTAGCTTTAATTCGTGATCACTACTTAAATTTCCATGTAATCCAAATTTTTTCTTTTTAATTATGGCCTTGGTAAACTTTAAACTCAATTTTAAGGCACTTAGAAGCATTTTAGAGCGATTTTACATTTATGTAGCATTTATAATTTTTGTCATGGAATTCTTTAAACTCAATTTTAAGGCATTTAGAACCGTCTTAGAGCGATTCTAGCTTTAATTCGTGATCACTACTTAAATTTCCATGTAATCCAAATTTTTTCTTTTTAATTATGGCCTTGGTAAACTTTAAACTCAATTTTAAGGCACTTAGAAGCATTTTAGAGCGATTTTACATTTAATGTAGCATTTATAATTTTTGTCATGGAATTCTTTAAACTCAATTTTAAGGCACTTAGAACCGCCTTAGAGCGATTCTAGCTTTAATTCGTGATCACTACTTAAATTTCCATGTAATCCAAATTTTTTCTTTTTAATTATGGCCTTGGTAAACTTTAAACTCAATTTTAAGGCACTTAGAAGCATTTTAGAGCGATTTTACATTTAATGTAGCATTTATAATTTTTGTCATGGAATTCTTTAAACTCAATTATAAGGCACTTAGAACCGTCTTAGAGCGATTCTAGCTTTAATTCGTGATCACTACTTAAATTTCCATGTAATCCAAATTTTTTCTTTTTAATTATGGCCTTGGTAAACTTTAAACTCAATTTTAAGGCACTTAGAAGCATTTTAGAGCGATTTTACATTTAATGTAGCATTTATAATTTTTGTCATGGAATTCTTTAAACTCAATTTTAAGGCATTTAGAACCGTCTTAGAGCGATTCTAGCTTTAATTCGTGATCACTACTTAAATTTCCATGTAATCCAAATTTTTTCTTTTTAATTATGGCCTTGGTAAACTTTAAACTCAATTTTAAGGCACTTAGAAGCATTTTAGAGCGATTTTACATTTAAAGTAGCATTTATAATTTTTGTCATGGAATTCTTTAAACTCAATTTTAAGGCACTTAGAACCGCCTTAGAGCGATTCTAGCTTTAATTCGTGATCACTACTTAAATTTCCATGTAATCCAAATTTTTTCTTTTTAATTATGGCCTTGGTAAACTTTAAACTCAATTTTAAGGCACTTAGAAGCATTTTAGAGCGATTTTACATTTAATCTAGCATTTATAATTTTTGTCATGGAATTCTTTAAACTCAATTTTAAGGCATTTAGAACCGTCTTAGAGCGATTCTAGCTTTAATTCGTGATCACTACTTAAATTTCCATGTAATCCAAATTTTTTCTTTTTAATTATGGCCTTGGTAAACTTTAAACTCAATTTTAAGGCACTTAGAAGCATTTTAGAGCGATTTTACATTTAATGTAGCATTTATAATTTTTGTCATGGAATTCTTTAAACTCAATTTTAAGGCACTTAGAACCGTTTTAGAGCGATTTTACATTTAATCTAGCATTTATAATTTTTGTCATGGAATTCTTTAAACTCAATTTTAAGGCATTTAGAACCGTCTTAGAGCGATTCTAGCTTTAATTCGTGATCACTACTTAAATTTCCATGTAATCCAAATTTTTTCTTTTTAATTATGGCCTTGGTAAACTTTAAACTCAATTTTAAGGCACTTAGAAGCATTTTAGAGCGATTTTACATTTAATGTAGCATTTATAATTTTTGTCATGGAATTCTTTAAACTCAATTTTAAGGCACTTAGAACCGCCTTAGAGCGATTCTAGCTTTAATTCGTGATCACTACTTAAATTTCCATGTAATCCAAATTTTTTCTTTTTAATTATGGCCTTGGTAAACTTTAAACTCAATTTTAAGGCACTTAGAAGCATTTTAGAGCGATTTTACATTTAATCTAGCATTTATAATTTTTGTCATGGAATTCTTTAAACTCAATTTTAAGGCACTTAGAATCGTCTTAGAGCGATTCTAGCTTTAATTCGTGATCACTACTTAAATTTCCATGTAATCCAAATTTTTTCTTTTTAATTAAGGTCTTGGTAAACTTTAAACTCAATTTTAAGGCACTTAGAAGCATTTTAGAGCGATTTTACATTTAATGTAGCATTTATAATTTTTGTCATGGAATTCTTTAAACTCAATTTTAAGGCACTTAGAACCGTTTTAGAGCTATTCTAGCTTTAATTCGTGATCACTACTTAAATTTCCATGTAATCCAAATTTTTTCTTTTTAATTATGGCCTTGGTAAACTTTAAACTCAATTTTAAGGCACTTAGAAGCATTTTAGAGCGATTTTACATTTAATGTAGCATTTATAATTTTTGTCATGGAATTCTTTAAACTCAATTTTAAGGCACTTAGAACCGCCTTAGAGCGATTCTAGCTTTAATTCGTGATCACTACTTAAATTTCCATGTAATCCAAATTTTTTCTTTTTAATTAAGGTCTTGGTAAACTTTAAACTCAATTTTAAGGCACTTAGAAGCATTTTAGAGCAATTTTACTTTTAATGTAGCATTTATAATTTTTGTCATGGAATTCTTTAAACTCACTTTTAAGGCACTTAGAACCGTCTTAGAGCGATTCTAGCTTTAATTCGTGATCACTACTTAAATTTCCATGTAATCCAAATTTTTTCTTTTTAATTATGGCCTTGGTAAACTTTAAACTCAATTTTAAGGCACTTAGAAGCATTTTAGAGCGATTTTACATTTATGTAGCATTTATAATTTTTGTCATGGAATTCTTTAAACTCAATTTTAAGGCATTTAGAACCGTCTTAGAGCGATTCTAGCTTTAATTCGTGATCACTACTTAAATTTCCATGTAATCCAAATTTTTTCTTTTTAATTATGGCCTTGGTAAACTTTAAACTCAATTTTAAGGCACTTAGAAGCATTTTAGAGCGATTTTACATTTAATGTAGCATTTATAATTTTTGTCATGGAATTCTTTAAACTCAATTTTAAGGCACTTAGAACCGCCTTAGAGCGATTCTAGCTTTAATTCGTGATCACTACTTAAATTTCCATGTAATCCAAATTTTTTCTTTATAATTATGGTCTTGGTAAACTTTAAACTCAATTTTAAGGCACTTAGAAGCATTTTAGAGCGATTTTACATTTAATGTAGCATTTATAATTTTTGTCATGAAATTCTTTAAACTCAATTTTAAGGCACTTAGAAACGTCTTAGAGCGATTCTAGCTTTAATTCGTGATCACTACTTAAATTTCCATGTAATCCAAATTTTTTCTTTATAATTATGGTCTTGGTAAACTTTAAACTCAATTTTAAGGCACTTAGAAGCATTTTAGAGCGATTTTACATTTAATGTAGCATTTATAATTTTTGTCATGGAATTCTTTAAACTCAATTTTAAGGCACTTAGAATCGTCTTAGAGCGATTCTAGCTTTAATTCGTGATCACTACTTAAATTTCCATGTAATCCAAATTTTTTCTTTTTAATTATGGCCTTGGTAAACTTTAAACTCAATTTTAAGGCACTTAGAAGCATTTTAGAGCGATTTTACATTTAATGTAGCATTTATAATTTTTGTCATGGAATTCTTTAAACTCAATTTTAAGGCACTTAGAACCGCCTTAGAGCGATTCTAGCTTTAATTCGTGATCACTACTTAAATTTCCATGTAATCCAAATTTTTTCTTTATAATTATGGTCTTGGTAAACTTTAAACTCAATTTTAAGGCACTTAGAAGCATTTTAGAGCGATTTTACATTTAATGTAGCATTTATAATTTTTGTCATGAAATTCTTTAAACTCAATTTTAAGGCACTTAGAAACGTCTTAGAGCGATTCTAGCTTTAATTCGTGATCACTACTTAAATTTCCATGTAATCCAAATTTTTTCTTTATAATTATGGTCTTGGTAAACTTTAAACTCAATTTTAAGGCACTTAGAAGCATTTTAGAGCGATTTTACAATGTACCATTTATAATTTTTGTCATGGAATTCTTTAAACTCAATTTTAAGGCACTTAGAACCGTCTTAGAGCGATTCTAGCTTTAATTCGTGATCACTACTTAAATTTCCATGTAATCCAAATTTTTTCTTTTTAATTATGGCCTTGGTAAACTTTAAACTCAATTTTAAGGCACTTAGAAGCATTTTAGAGCGATTTTACATTTAATGTAGCATTTATAATTTTTGTCATGGAATTCTTTAAACTCAATTTTAAGGCATTTAGAACCGTCTTAGAGCGATTCTAGCTTTAATTCGTGATCACTACTTAAATTTCCATGTAATCCAAATTTTTTCTTTTTAATTATGGCCTTGGTAAACTTTAAACTCAATTTTAAGGCACTTAGAAGCATTTTAGAGCGATTTTACATTTAATGTAGCATTTATAATTTTTGTCATGGAATTCTTTAAACTCAATTTTAAGGCACTTAGAATTGTCTTAGAGCGATTCTAGCTTTAATTCGTGATCACTACTTAAATTTCCATGTAATCCAAATTTTTTCTTTTTAATTAAGGTCTTGGTAAACTTTAAACTCAATTTTAAGGCACTTAGAAGCATTTTAGAGCAATTTTACTTTTAATGTAGCATTTATAATTTTTGTCATGGAATTCTTTAAACTCAATTTTAAGGCACTTAGAACCGTCTTAGAGCGATTCTAGCTTTAATTCGTGATCACTACTTAAATTTCCATGTAATCCAAATTTTTTCTTTTTAATTATGGCCTTGGTAAACTTTAAACTCAATTTTAAGGCACTTAGAAGCATTTTAGAGCGATTTTACATTTATGTAGCATTTATAATTTTTGTCATGGAATTCTTTAAACTCAATTTTAAGGCATTTAGAACCGTCTTAGAGCGATTCTAGCTTTAATTCGTGATCACTACTTAAATTTCCATGTAATCCAAATTTTTTCTTTTTAATTATGGCCTTGGTAAACTTTAAACTCAATTTTAAGGCACTTAGAAGCATTTTAGAGCGATTTTACATTTAATGTAGCATTTATAATTTTTGTCATGGAATTCTTTAAACTCAATTTTAAGGCACTTAGAACCGCCTTAGAGCGATTCTAGCTTTAATTCGTGATCACTACTTAAATTTCCATGTAATCCAAATTTTTTCTTTTTAATTATGGCCTTGGTAAACTTTAAACTCAATTTTAAGGCACTTAGAAGCATTTTAGAGCGATTTTACATTTAATGTAGCATTTATAATTTTTGTCATGGAATTCTTTAAACTCAATTTTAAGGCATTTAGAACCGTCTTAGAGCGATTCTAGCTTTAATTCGTGATCACTACTTAAATTTCCATGTAATCCAAATTTTTTCTTTTTAATTATGGCCTTGGTAAACTTTAAACTCAATTTTAAGGCACTTAGAAGCATTTTAGAGCGATTTTAAAGTAGCATTTATAATTTTTGTCATGGAATTCTTTAAACTCAATTTTAAGGCACTTAGAACCGCCTTAGAGCGATTCTAGCTTTAATTCGTGATCACTACTTAAATTTCCATGTAATCCAAATTTTTTCTTTTTAATTATGGCCTTGGTAAACTTTAAACTCAATTTTAAGGCACTTAGAAGCATTTTAGAGCGATTTTACATTTAATCTAGCATTTATAATTTTTGTCATGGAATTCTTTAAACTCAATTTTAAGGCATTTAGAACCGTCTTAGAGCGATTCTAGCTTTAATTCGTGATCACTACTTAAATTTCCATGTAATCCAAATTTTTTCTTTTTAATTATGGCCTTGGTAAACTTTAAACTCAATTTTAAGGCACTTAGAAGCATTTTAGAGCGATTTTACATTTAATGTAGCATTTATAATTTTTGTCATGGAATTCTTTAAACTCAATTTTAAGGCACTTAGAATCGTCTTAGAGCGATTCTAGCTTTAATTCGTGATCACTACTTAAATTTCCATGTAATCCAAATTTTTTCTTTTTAATTAAGGTCTTGGTAAACTTTAAACTCAATTTTAAGGCACTTAGAAGCATTTTAGAGCGATTTTACATTTAATGTATCATTTATAATTTTTGTCATGGAATTCTTTAAACTCAATTTTAAGGCACTTAGAACCGTTTTAGAGCTATTCTAGCTTTAATTCGTGATCACTACTTAAATTTCCATGTAATCCAAATTTTTTCTTTTTAATTATGGCCTTGGTAAACTTTAAACTCAATTTTAAGGCACTTAGAAGCATTTTAGAGCGATTTTACATTTAATGTAGCATTTATAATTTTGTCATGGAATTCTTTAAACTCAATTTTAAGGCACTTAGAACCGCCTTAGAGCGATTCTAGCTTTAATTCGTGATCACTACTTAAATTTCCATGTAATCCAAATTTTTTCTTTTTAATTATGGCCTTGGTAAACTTTAAACTCAGTTTTAAGGCACTTAGAAGCATTTTAGAGCGATTTTACATTTAATGTAGCATTTATAATTTTTGTCATGGAATTCTTTAAACTCAATTTTAAGGCACTTAGAATCGTCTTAGAGCGATTCTAGCTTTAATTCGTGATCACTACTTAAATTTCCATGTAATCCAAATTTTTTCTTTTTAATTAAGGTCTTGGTAAACTTTAAACTCAATTTTAAGGCACTTAGAAGCATTTTAGAGCGATTTTACATTTAATGTAGCATTTATAATTTTTGTCATGGAATTCTTTAAACTCAATTTTAAGGCACTTAGAACCGTCTTAGAGCGATTCTAGCTTTAATTCGTGATCACTACTTAAATTTCCATGTAATCCAAATTTTTTCTTTTTAATTATGGCCTTGGTAAACTTTAAACTCAATTTTAAGGCACTTAGAAGCATTTTAGAGCGATTTTACATTTAATGTAGCATTTATAATTTTTGTCATGGAATTCTTTAAACTCAATTTTAAGGCATTTAGAACCGTCTTAGAGCGATTCTAGCTTTAATTCGTGATCACTACTTAAATTTCCATGTAATCCAAATTTTTTCTTTTTAATTATGGCCTTGGTAAACTTTAAACTCAATTTTAAGGCACTTAGAAGCATTTTAGAGCGATTTTACATTCAATGTAGCATCTATAATTTTTGTCATGGAATTCTTTAAACTCAATTTTAAGGCACTTAGAACCGCCTTAGAGCGATTCTAGCTTTAATTCGTGATCACTACTTAAATTTCCATGTAATCCAAATTTTTTCTTTTTAATTATGGCCTTGGTAAACTTTAAACTCAATTTTAAGGCACTTAGAAGCATTTTAGAGCGATTTTACATTTAATGTAGCATTTATAATTTTTGTCATGGAATTCTTTAAACTCAATTTTAAGGCACTTAGAACCGCCTTAGAGCGATTCTAGCTTTAATTCGTGATCACTACTTAAATTTCCATGTAATCCAAATTTTTTCTTTTTAATTATGGCCTTGGTAAACTTTAAACTCAATTTTAAGGCACTTAGGAAGCATTTTAGAGCGATTTTACATTTAATGTAGCATTTATAATTTTTGTCATGGAATTCTTTAAACTCAATTTTAAGGCATTTAGAACCGTCTTAGAGCGATTCTAGCTTTAATTCGTGATCACTACTTAAATTTCCATGTAATCCAAATTTTTTCTTTTTAATTATGGCCTTGGTAAACTTTAAACTCAATTTTAAGGCACTTAGAAGCATTTTAGAGCGATTTTACATTTAATGTAGCATTTATAATTTTTGTCATGGAATTCTTTAAACTCAATTTTAAGGCATTTAGAACCGTCTTAGAGCGATTCTAGCTTTAATTCGTGATCACTACTTAAATTTCCATGTAATCCAAATTTTTTCTTTTTAATTATGGCCTTGGTAAACTTTAAACTCAATTTTAAGGCACTTAGAAGCATTTTAGAGCGATTTTACATTTAATGTAGCATTTATAATTTTTGTCATGGAATTCTTTAAACTCAATTTTAAGGCACTTAGAATCGTCTTAGAGCGATTCTAGCTTTAATTCGTGATCACTACTTAAATTTCCAT
>OY720446.1:4473085-4613085 GCA_963082915.1 Dolichopus griseipennis | reverse complement strand
TAAAGCTAGAATCGCTCTAAGACGGTTCTAAGTGCCTTAAAATTGAGTTTAAAGAATTCCATGACAAAAATTATAAATGCTACATTAAATGTAAAATCGCTCTAAAATGCTTCTAAGTACCTTAAAATTGAGTTTAAAGTTTACCAAGACCGTAATTAAAAAGAAAAACTGGATTACATGGAAATTTAAATAGTGATCACGAATTAAAGCTAGAATCGCTCTAAGACGGTTCTAAGTGCCTTAAAATTGAGTTTAAAGAATTCCATGACAAAAATTATAAATGCTACATTAAATGTAAAATCGCTCTAAAATGCTTCTAAGTGCCTTAAAATTGAGTTTAAAGTTTACCAAGACCATAATTAAAAAGAAAAAATTTAGATTACATGGAAATTTAATTAGTGATCACGAATTAAAGCTAGAATCGCTCTAAGACGGTTCTAAGTGTCTTAAAATTGAGTTTAAAGAATTCCATGACAAAAATTATAAATGCTACATTAAATGTAAAATCGCTCTAAAATGCTTCTAAGTGCCTTAAAATTGAGTTTAAAGTTTACCAAGACCATAATTAAAAGAAAAAATTTGGATTACATGGAAATTTAAGTAGTGATCACGAATTAAAGCTAGAATCGCTCTAAGACGGTTCTAAGTGCCTTAAAATTGAGTTTAAAGAATTCCATGAATAAAATTATAAATGCTACATTAAATGTAAAATTGCTCTAAAATGCTCCTAAGTGCCTTAAAAATGAGTTTAAAGTTTACCAAGACCATAATTAAAAAGAAAAAATTTGGATTACATGGAAATTTAAGTAGTGATCACGAATTAAAGCTAGAATCGCTCTAAGACGGTTCTAAGTGCCTTAAAATTGAGTTTAAAGAATTCCATGACAAAAATTTGAAATGCTACATTAAATGTAAAATCGCTCTAAAATGCTTCTAGGTGCCTTAAAATTGAGTTTAAAGTTTACCAAGACCATAATTAAAAAGAAAAAATTTGGATTACATGGAAATTTAATTAGTGATTACGAATTAAAGCTAGAATCGCTCTAAGACGGTTCTAAGTGCCTTAAAATTGAGTTTAAAGTTTACCAAGACCATAATTAAAAAGAAAAAATTTGGATTACATGGAAATTTAAGTAGTGATCACGAATTAAAGCTAGAATCGCTCTAAGACGGTTCTAAGTGCCTTAAAATTGAGTTTAAAGAATTCCATGAATAAAATTATAAATGCTACATTAAATGTAAAATTGCTCTAAAATGCTCCTAAGTGCCTTAAAATTGAGTTTAAAGTTTACCAAGACCATAATTAAAAAGAAAAAATTTGGATTACATGGAAATTGAAGTAGTGATCACGAATTAAAGCTAGAATCGCTCTAAGACGGTTCTAAGTGCCTTAAAATTGAGTTTAAAGAATTCCATGACAAAAATTATAAATGCTACATTAAATGTAAAATCGCTCTAAAATGCTTCTAAGTGCCTTAAAATTGAGTTTAAAGTTTACCAAGACCATAATTAAAAAGAAAAAATTTGGATTACATGGAAATTTAAGTAGTGATCACAAATTAAAGCTAGAATCGCTCTAAGACGGTTCTAAGTGCCTTAAAATTGAGTTTAAAGAATTCCATGACAAAAATTAAAAATGCTAAATTAAATGTAAAATCGCTCTAAAATGCTTCTAAGTGCCTTAAAATTGAGTTTAAAGTTTACCAAGACCATAATTAAAAAGAAAAAATTTGGATTACATGGAAATTTAAGTAGTGATCACGAATTAAAGCTAGAATCGCTCTAAGACGGTTCTAAGTGCCTTAAAATTGAGTTTAAAGAATTCCATGACAAAAATTATAAATGCTACATTAAATGTAAAATCGCTCTAAAATGCTTCTAGGTGCCTTAAAATTGAGTTTAAAGTTTACCAAGACCATAATTAAAAAGAAAAAATTTGGATTACATGGAAATTTAAGTAGTGATCACGAATTAAAGCTAGAATCGCTCTAAGACGGTTCTAAGTGCCTTAAAATTGAGTTTAAAGAATTCCATGAATAAAATTATAAATGCTACATTAAATGTAAAATTGCTCTAAAATGCTCCTAAGTGCCTTAAAATTGAGTTTAAAGTTTACCAAGACCATAATTAAAAAGAAAAAATTTGGATTACATGGAAATTTAAGTAGTGATCACGAATTAAAGCTAGAATCGCTCTAAGACGGTTCTAAGTGCCTTAAAATTGAGTTTAAAGAATTCCATGACAAAAATTAAAAATGCTAAATTAAATGTAAAATCGCTCTAAAATGCTTCTAAGTGCCTTAAAATTGAGTTTAAAGTTTACCAAGACCATAATTAAAAAGAAAAAATTTGGATTACATGGAAATTTAAGTAGTGATCACGAATTAAAGCTAGAATCGCTCTAAGACGGTTCTAAGTGCCTTAAAATTGAGTTTAAAAAATTCCATGACAAAAATTATAAATGCTACATTAAATGTAAAATCGCTCTAAAATGCTTCTAAGTGCCTTAAAATTGAGTTTAAAGTTTACCAAGACCATAATTAAAAAGAAAAAATTTGGATTACATGGAAATTTAAGTAGTGATCACGAATTAAAGCTAGAATCGCTCTAAGACGGTTCTAAGTGCCTTAAAATTGAGTTTAAAGAATTCCATGACAAAAATTAAAAATGCTAAATTAAATGTAAAATCGCTCTAAAATGCTTCTAAGTGCCTTAAAATTGAGTTTAAAGTTTACCAAGACCATAATTAAAAAGAAAAAATTTGGATTACATGGAAATTTAAGTAGTGATCACGAATTAAAGCTAGAATCGCTCTAAGACGGTTTTAAGTGCCTTAAAATTGAGTTTAAAGAATTCCATGACAAAAATTATAAATGCTACATTAAATGTAAAATCGCTCTAAAATGCTTCTAAGTGCCTTAAAATTGAGTTTAAAGTTTACCAAGACCATAATTAAAAAGAAAAAATTTGGATTACATGGAAATTTAAGTAGTGATCACGAATTAAAGCTAGAATCGCTCTAAGACGGTTCTAAGTGCCTTAAAATTGAGTTTAAAGAATTCCATGAATAAAATTATAAATGCTACATTAAATGTAAAATTGCTCTAAAATGCTCCTAAGTGCCTTAAAATTGAGTTTAAAGTTTACCAAGACCATAATTAAAAAGAAAAAATTTGGATTACATGGAAATTGAAGTAGTGATCACGAATTAAAGCTAGAATCGCTCTAAGACGGTTCTAAGTGCCTTAAAATTGAGTTTAAAGAATTCCATGACAAAAATTATAAATGCTACATTAAATGTAAAATCGCTCTAAAATGCTTCTAAGTGCCTTAAAATTGAGTTTAAAGTTTACCAAGACCATAATTAAAAAGAAAAAATTTGGATTACATGGAAATTTAAGTAGTGATCACGAATTAAAGCTAGAATCGCTCTAAGACGGTTCTAAGTGCCTTAAAATTGAGTTTAAAGAATTCCATGAAAAAAATTAAAAATGCTAAATTAAATGTAAAATCGCTCTAAAATGCTTCTAAGTGCCTTAAAATTGAGTTTAAAGTTTACCAAGACCATAATTAAAAAGAAAAAATTTGGATTACATGGAAATTTAAGTAGTGATCACGAATTAAAGCTAGAATCGCGCTAAGACGGTTCTAAGTGCCTTAAAATTGAGTTTAAAGAATTCCATGACAAAAATTATAAATGCTACATTAAATGTAAAATCGCTCTAAAATGCTTCTAGGTGCCTTAAAATTGAGTTTAAAGTTTACCAAGACCATAATTAAAAAGAAAAAATTTGGATTACATGGAAATTTAAGTAGTGATCACGAATTAAAGCTACAATCGCTCTAAGACGGTTCTAAGTGCCTTAAAATTGAGTTTACAGAATTCCATGAATAAAATTATAAATGCTACATTAAATGTAAAATTGCTCTAAAATGCTCCTAAGTGCCTTAAAATTGAGTTTAAAGTTTACCAAGACCATAATTAAAAAGAAAAAATTTGGATTACATGGAAATTTAAGTAGTGATCACGAATTAAAGCTAGAATCGCTCTAAGACGGTTCTAAGTGCCTTAAAATTGAGTTTAACGAATTCCATGAATAAAGTTATAAATGCTACATTAAATGTAAAATTGCTCTAAAATGCTCCTAAGTGCCTTAAAATTGAGTTTAAAATTTACCAAGACCATAATTAAAAAGAAAAAATTTGGATTACATGGAAATTTAAGTAGTGATCACGAATTAAAGCTAGAATCGCTCTAAGACGGTTCTAAGTGCCTTAAAATTGAGTTTAAAGAATTCCATGACAAAAATTAAAAATGCTAAATTAAATGTAAAATCGCTCTAAAATGCTTCTAAGTGCCTTAAAATTGAGTTTAAAGTTTACCAAGACCATAATTAAAAAGAAAAAATTTAGATCACATGGAAATTTAATTAGTGATTACGAATTAAAGCTAGAATCGCTCTAAGACGGTTCTAAGTGCCTTAAAATTGAGTTTAAAGAATTCCATGACAAAAATTATAAATGCTACATTAAATGTAAAATCGCTCTAAAATGCTTCTAAGTGCCTTAAAATTGAGTTTAAAGTTTACCAAGACCATAATTAAAAAGAAAAAATTTGGATTACATGGAAATTTAAGTAGTGATCACGAATTAAAGCTAGAATCGCTCTAAGACGGTTCTAAGTGCCTTAAAATTGAGTTTAAAGAATTCCATGACAAAAATTATAAATGCTACATTAAATGTAAAATCGCTCTAAAATGCTTCTAAGTGCCTTGAAATTGAGTTTAAAGAATTCCATGACAAAAATTATAAATGCTACATTAAATGTAAAATCGCTCTAAAATGCTTCTAAGTGCCTTAAAATTGAGTTTAAAGTTTACCAAGACCATAATTAAAAAGAAAAAATTTGGATTACATGGAAATTTAATTAGTGATTACGAATTAAAGCTAGAATCGCTCTAAGACGGTTCTAAGTGCCTTAAAATTGAGTTTAAAGAATTCCATGACAAAAATTATAAATGCTACATTAAATGTAAAATCGCTCTAAAATGCTTCTAAGTGCCTTAAAATTGAGTTTAAAGAATTCCATGAATAAAATTATAAATGCTACATTAAATGTAAAATTGCTCTAAAATGCTCCTAAGTGCCTTAAAATTGAGTTTAAAGTTTACCAAGACCATAATTAAAAAGAAAAAATTTGGATTACATGGAAATTTAAGTAGTGATCACGAATTAAAGCTAGAATCGCTCTAAGACGGTTTTAAGTGCCTTAAAATTGAGTTTAAAGAATTCCATGACAAAAATTATAAATGCTACATTAAATGTAAAATCGCTCTAAAATGCTTCTAAGTGCCTTAAAATTGAGTTTAAAGTTTACCAAGACCATAATTAAAAAGAAAAAATTTGGATTACATGGAAATTTAAGTAGTGATCACGAATTAAAGCTAGAATCGCTCTAAGACGGTTTTAAGTGCCTTAAAATTGAGTTTAAAGAATTCCATGACAAAAATTATAAATGCTACATTAAATGTAAAATTGCTCTAAAATGCTCCTAAGTGCCTTAAAATTGAGTTTAAAGTTTACCAAGACCATAATTAAAAAGAAAAAATTTGGATTACATGGAAATTGAAGTAGTGATCACGAATTAAAGCTAGAATCGCTCTAAGACGGTTCTAAGTGCCTTAAAATTGAGTTTAAAGAATTCCATGACAAAAATTATAAATGCTACATTAAATGTAAAATCGCTCTAAAATGCTTCTAAGTGCCTTAAAATTGAGTTTAAAGTTTACCAAGACCATAATTAAAAAGAAAAAATTTGGATTACATGGAAATTTAAGTAGTGATCACGAATTAAAGCTAGAATCGCGCTAAGACGGTTCTAAGTGCCTTAAAATTGAGTTTAAAGAATTCCATGACAAAAATTATAAATGCTACATTAAATGTAAAATCGCTCTAAAATGCTTCTAGGTGCCTTAAAATTGAGTTTAAAGTTTACCAAGACCATAATTAAAAAGAAAAAATTTGGATTACATGGAAATTTAAGTAGTGATCACGAATTAAAGCTAGAATCGCTCTAAGACGGTTCTAAGTGCCTTAAAATTGAGTTTAAAGAATTCCATGAATAAAATTATAAATGCTACATTAAATGTAAAATTGCTCTAAAATGCTCCTAAGTGCCTTAAAATTGAGTTTAAAGTTTACCAAGACCATAATTAAAAAGAAAAAATTTGGATTACATGGAAATTTAAGTAGTGATCACGAATTAAAGCTAGAATCGCTCTAAGACGGTTCTAAGTGCCTTAAAATTGAGTTTAAAGAATTCCATGAATAAAGTTATAAATGCTACATTAAATGTAAAATTGCTCTAAAATGCTCCTAAGTGCCTTAAAATTGAGTTTAAAATTTACCAAGACCATAATTAAAAAGAAAAAATTTGGATTACATGGAAATTTAAGTAGTGATCACGAATTAAAGCTAGAATCGCTCTAAGACGGTTCTAAGTGCCTTAAAATTGAGTTTAAAGAATTCCATGACAAAAATTAAAAATGCTAAATTAAATGTAAAATCGCTCTAAAATGCTTCTAAGTGCCTTAAAATTGAGTTTAAAGTTTACCAAGACCATAATTAAAAAGAAAAAATTTAGATCACATGGAAATTTAATTAGTGATTACGAATTAAAGCTAGAATCGCTCTAAGACGGTTCTAAGTGCCTTAAAATTGAGTTTAAAGAATTCCATGACAAAAATTATAAATGCTACATTAAATGTAAAATCGCTCTAAAATGCTTCTAAGTGCCTTAAAATTGAGTTTAAAGTTTACCAAGACCATAATTAAAAAGAAAAAATTTGGATTACATGGAAATTTAAGTAGTGATCACGAATTAAAGCTAGAATCGCTCTAAGACGGTTCTAAGTGCCTTAAAATTGAGTTTAAAGAATTCCATGACAAAAATTATAAATGCTACATTAAATGTAAAATCGCTCTAAAATGCTTCTAAGTGCCTTGAAATTGAGTTTAAAGAATTCCATGACAAAAATTATAAATGCTACATTAAATGTAAAATCGCTCTAAAATGCTTCTAAGTGCCTTAAAATTGAGTTTAAAGTTTACCAAGACCATAATTAAAAAGAAAAAATTTGGATTACATGGAAATTTAATTAGTGATTACGAATTAAAGCTAGAATCGCTCTAAGACGGTTCTAAGTGCCTTAAAATTGAGTTTAAAGAATTCCATGACAAAAATTATAAATGCTACATTAAATGTAAAATCGCTCTAAAATGCTTCTAAGTGCCTTAAAATTGAGTTTAAAGTTTACCAAGACCATAATTAAAAAGAAAAAATTTGGATTACATGGAAATTTAATTAGTGATTACGAATTAAAGCTAGAATCGCTCTAAGACGGTTCTAAGTGCCTTAAAATTAAGTTTAAAGAATTCCATGACAAAAATTATAAATGCTACATTAAATGTAAAATCGCTCTAAAATGCTTCTAAGTGCCTTAAAATTGAGTTTAAAGTTTACCAAGACCATAATTAAAAAGAAAAAATTTGGATTACATGGAAATTTAAGTAGTGATCACGAATTAAAGCTAGAATCGCTCTAAGACGGTTCTAAGTGCCTTAATATTGAGTTTAAAGAATTCCATGAATAAAATTATAAATGCTACATTAAATGTAAAATCGCTCTAAAATGCTTCTAAGTGCCTTAAAATTGAGTTTAAAGTTTACCAAGACCATAATTAAAAAGAAAAAATTTGGATTACATGGAAATTGAAGTAGTGATCACGAATTAAAGCTAGAATCGCTCTAAGACGGTTCTAAGTGCCTTAAAATTGAGTTTAAAGAATTCCATGACAAAAATTATAAATGCTACATTAAATGTAAAATCGCTCTAAAATGCTTCTAAGTGCCTTAAAATTGAGTTTAAAGTTTACCAAGACCATAATTAAAAAGAAAAAATTTGGATTACATGGAAATTTAAGTAGTGATCACGAATTAAAGCTAGAATCGCTCTAAGACGGTTCTAAGTGCCTTAAAATTGAGTTTAAAGAATTCCATGACAAAAATTAAAAATGCTAAATTAAATGTAAAATCGCTCTAAAATGCTTCTAAGTGCCTTAAAATTGAGTTTAAAGTTTACCAAGACCATAATTAAAAACAAAAAATTTGGATTACATGGAAATTTAAATAGTGATCACGAATTAAAGCTAGAATCGCTCTAAGACGGTTCTAAGTGCCTTAAAATTGAGTTTAAAGAATTCCATGACAAAAATTATAAATGCTACATTAAATGTAAAATCGCTCTAAAATGCTTCTAAGTACCTTAAAATTGAGTTTAAAGTTTACCAAGACCATAATTAAAAAGAAAAACTTTGGATTACATGGAAATTTAAGTAGTGATCACGAATTAAAGCTAGAATCGCTCTAAGACGGTTCTAAGTGCCTTAAAATTGAGTTTAAAGAATTCCATGACAAAAATTAAAAATGCTACATTAAATGTAAAATCGCTCTAAAATGCTTCTAAGTGCCTTAAAATTGAGTTTAAAGTTTACCAAGACCATAATTAAAAAGAAAAAATTTGGATTACATGGAAATTTAAGTAGTGATCACGAATTAAAGCTAGAATCGCTCTAAGACGGTTCTAAGTGCCTTAAAATTGAGTTTAAAGAATTCCATGACAAAAATTATAAATGCTACATTAAATGTAAAATCGCTCTAAAATGCTTCTAAGTGCCTTAAAATTTAGTTTAAAGTTTACCAAGACCATAATTAAAAAGAAAAAATTTGGATTACATGGAAATTTAAGTAGTGATCACGAATTAAAGCTAGAATCGCTCTAAGACGGTTCTAAGTGCCTTAAAATTGAGTTTAAAGAATTCCATGACAAAAATTATAAATGCTACATTAAATGTAAAATCGCTCTAAAATGCTTCTAAGTGCCTTAAAATTGAGTTTAAAGTTTACCAAGACCATAATTAAAAAGAAAAAATTTAGATCACATGGAAATTTAATTAGTGATTACGAATTAAAGCTAGAATCGCTCTAAGACGGTTCTAAGTGCCTTAAAATTGAGTTTAAAGAATTCCATGACAAAAATTATAAATGCTACATTAAATGTAAAATCGCTCTAAAATGCTTCTAAGTGCCTTGAAATTGAGTTTAAAGAATTCCATGACAAAAATTATAAATGCTACATTAAATGTAAAATCGCTCTAAAATGCTTCTAAGTGCCTTAAAATTGAGTTTAAAGTTTACCAAGACCATAATTAAAAAGAAAAAATTTGGATTACATGGAAATTTAAGTAGTGATCACGAATTAAAGCTAGAATCGCTCTAAGACGGTTCTAAGTGCCTTAAAATTGAGTTTAAAGAATTCCATGAATAAAATTATAAATGCTACATTAAATGTAAAATTGCTCTAAAATGCTCCTAAGTGCCTTAAAATTGAGTTTAAAGTTTACCAAGACCATAATTAAAAAGAAAAAATTTGGATTACATGGAAATTGAAGTAGTGATCACGAATTAAAGCTAGAATCGCTCTAAGACGGTTCTAAGTGCCTTAAAATTGAGTTTAAAAAATTCCATGACAAAAATTATAAATGCTACATTAAATGTAAAATCGCTCTAAAATGCTTCTAAGTGCCTTAAAATTGAGTTTAAAGTTTACCAAGACCATAATTAAAAAGAAAAAATTTGGATTACATGGAAATTTAAGTAGTGATCACGAATTAAAGCTAGAATCGCTCTAAGACGGTTCTAAGTGCCTTAAAATTGAGTTTAAAGAATTCCATGACAAAAATTAAAAATGCTAAATTAAATGTAAAATCGCTCTAAAATGCTTCTAAGTGCCTTAAAATTGAGTTTAAAGTTTACCAAGACCATAATTAAAAAGAAAAAATTTGGATTACATGGAAATTTAAGTAGTGATCACGAATTAAAGCTAGAATCGCGCTAAGACGGTTCTAAGTGCCTTAAAATTGAGTTTAAAGAATTCCATGACAAAAATTATAAATGCTACATTAAATGCAAAATCGCTCTAAAATGCTTCTAGGTGCCTTAAAATTGAGTTTAAAGTTTACCAAGACCATAATTAAAAAGAAAAAATTTGGATTACATGGAAATTTAAGTAGTGATCACGAATTAAAGCTAGAATCGCTCTAAGACGGTTCTAAGTGCCTTAAAATTGAGTTTAAAGAATTCCATGAATAAAATTATAAATGCTAAATTAAATGTAAAATTGCTCTAAAATGCTCCTAAGTGCCTTAAAATTGAGTTTAAAGTTTACCAAGACCATAATTAAAAAGAAAAAATTTGGATTACATGGAAATTTAATTAGTGATTACGAATTAAAGCTAGAATCGCTCTAAGACGGTTCTAAGTGCCTTAAAATTAAGTTTAAAGAATTCCATGACAAAAATTATAAATGCTACATTAAATGTAAAATCGCTCTAAAATGCTTCTAAGTGCCTTAAAATTGAGTTTAAAGTTTACCAAGACCATAATTAAAAAGAAAAAATTTGGATTACATGGAAATTTAAGTAGTGATCACGAATTAAAGCTAGAATCGCTCTAAGACGGTTCTAAGTGCCTTAAAATTGAGTTTAAAGAATTCCATGAATAAAATTATAAATGCTAAATTAAATGTAAAATTGCTCTAAAATGCTCCTAAGTGCCTTAAAATTGAGTTTAAAGTTTACCAAGACCATAATTAAAAAGAAAAAATTTGGATTACATGGAAATTGAAGTAGTGATCACGAATTAAAGCTAGAATCGCTCTAAGACGTTTCTAAGTGCCTTAAAATTGAGTTTAAAGAATTCCATGACAAAAATTATAAATGCTACATTAAATGTAAAATCGCTCTAAAATGCTTCTAAGTGCCTTAAAATTGAGTTTAAAGTTTACCAAGACCATAATTAAAAAGAAAAAATTTGGATTACATGGAAATTTAAGTAGTGATCACGAATTAAAGCTAGAATCGCTCTAAGACGGTTCTAAGTGCCTTAAAATTGAGTTTAAAGAATTCCATGACAAAAATTAAAAATGCTAAATTAAATGTAAAATCGCTCTAAAATGCTTCTAAGTGCCTTAAAATTGAGTTTAAAGTTTACCAAGACCATAATTAAAAACAAAAAATTTGGATTACATGGAAATTTAAATAGTGATCACGAATTAAAGCTAGAATCGCTCTAAGACGGTTCTAAGTGCCTTAAAATTGAGTTTAAAGAATTCCATGACAAAAATTATAAATGCTACATTAAATGTAAAATCGCTCTAAAATGCTTCTAAGTACCTTAAAATTGAGTTTAAAGTTTACCAAGACCATAATTAAAAAGAAAAACTTTGGATTACATGGAAATTTAAGTAGTGATCACGAATTAAAGCTAGAATCGCTCTAAGACGGTTCTAAGTGCCTTAAAATTGAGTTTAAAGAATTCCATGACAAAAATTAAAAATGCTAAATTAAATGTAAAATCGCTCTAAAATGCTTCTAAGTGCCTTAAAATTGAGTTTAAAGTTTACCAAGACCATAATTAAAAAGAAAAAATTTGGATTACATGGAAATTTAAGTAGTGATCACGAATTAAAGCTAGAATCGCTCTAAGACGGTTCTAAGTGCCTTAAAATTGAGTTTAAAGAATTCCATGACAAAAATTATAAATGCTACATTAAATGTAAAATCGCTCTAAAATGCTTCTAAGTGCCTTAAAATTTAGTTTAAAGTTTACCAAGACCATAATTAAAAAGAAAAAATTTGGATTACATGGAAATTTAAGTAGTGATCACGAATTAAAGCTAGAATCGCTCTAAGACGGTTCTAAGTGCCTTAAAATTGAGTTTAAAGAATTCCATGACAAAAATTATAAATGCTACATTAAATGTAAAATCGCTCTAAAATGCTTCTAAGTGCCTTAAAATTGAGTTTAAAGTTTACCAAGACCATAATTAAAAAGAAAAAATTTAGATCACATGGAAATTTAATTAGTGATTACGAATTAAAGCTAGAATCGCTCTAAGACGGTTCTAAGTGCCTTAAAATTGAGTTTAAAGAATTCCATGACAAAAATTATAAATGCTACATTAAATGTAAAATCGCTCTAAAATGCTTCTAAGTGCCTTAAAATTGAGTTTAAAGTTTACCAAGACCATAATTAAAAAGAAAAAATTTGGATTACATGGAAATTTAAGTAGTGATCACGAATTAAAGCTAGAATCGCTCTAAGACGGTTCTAAGTGCCTTAAAATTGAGTTTAAAGAATTCCATGACAAAAATTATAAATGCTACATTAAATGTAAAATCGCTCTAAAATGCTTCTAAGTGCCTTGAAATTGAGTTTAAAGAATTCCATGACAAAAATTATAAATGCTACATTAAATGTAAAATCGCTCTAAAATGCTTCTAAGTGCCTTAAAATTGAGTTTAAAGTTTACCAAGACCATAATTAAAAAGAAAAAATTTGGATTACATGGAAATTTAAGTAGTGATCACGAATTAAAGCTAGAATCGCTCTAAGACGGTTCTAAGTGCCTTAAAATTGAGTTTAAAGAATTCCATGAATAAAATTATAAATGCTACATTAAATGTAAAATTGCTCTAAAATGCTCCTAAGTGCCTTAAAATTGAGTTTAAAGTTTACCAAGACCATAATTAAAAAGAAAAAATTTGGATTACATGGAAATTGAAGTAGTGATCACGAATTAAAGCTAGAATCGCTCTAAGACGGTTCTAAGTGCCTTAAAATTGAGTTTAAAGAATTCCATGACAAAAATTATAAATGCTACATTAAATGTAAAATCGCTCTAAAATGCTTCTAAGTGCCTTAAAATTGAGTTTAAAGTTTACCAAGACCATAATTAAAAAGAAAAAATTTGGATTACATGGAAATTTAAGTAGTGATCACGAATTAAAGCTAGAATCGCTCTAAGACGGTTCTAAGTGCCTTAAAATTGAGTTTAAAGAATTCCATGACAAAAATTAAAAATGCTAAATTAAATGTAAAATCGCTCTAAAATGCTTCTAAGTGCCTTAAAATTGAGTTTAAAGTTTACCAAGACCATAATTAAAAAGAAAAAATTTGGATTACATGGAAATTTAAGTAGTGATCACGAATTAAAGCTAGAATCGCGCTAAGACGGTTCTAAGTGCCTTAAAATTGAGTTTAAAGAATTCCATGACAAAAATTATAAATGCTACATTAAATGTAAAATCGCTCTAAAATGCTTCTAGGTGCCTTAAAATTGAGTTTAAAGTTTACAAAGACCATAATTAAAAAGAAAAAATTTGGATTACATGGAAATTTAAGTAGTGATCACGAATTAAAGCTAGAATCGCTCTAAGACGGTTCTAAGTGCCTTAAAATTGAGTTTAAAGAATTCCATGAATAAAATTATAAATGCTACATTAAATGTAAAATTGGTCTAAAATGCTCCTAAGTGCCTTAAAATTGAGTTTAAAGTTTACCAAGACCATAATTAAAAAGAAAAAATTTGGATTACATGGAAATTTAAGTAGTGATCACGAATTAAAGCTAGAATCGCTCTAAGACGGTTCTAAGTGCCTTAAAATTGAGTTTAAAGAATTCCATGAATAAAGTTATAAATGCTACATTAAATGTAAAATTGCTCTAAAATGCTCCTAAGTGCCTTAAAATTGAGTTTAAAATTTACCAAGACCATAATTAAAAAGAAAAAATTTGGATTACATGGAAATTTAAGTAGTGATCACGAATTAAAGCTAGAATCGCTCTAAGACGGTTCTAAGTGCCTTAAAATTGAGTTTAAAGAATTCCATGACAAAAATTAAAAATGCTAAATTAAATGTAAAATCGCTCTAAAATGCTTCTAAGTGCCTTAAAATTGAGTTTAAAGTTTACCAAGACCATAATTAAAAAGAAAAAATTTAGATCACATGGAAATTTAATTAGTGATTACGAATTAAAGCTAGAATCGCTCTAAGACGGTTCTAAGTGCCTTAAAATTGAGTTTAAAGAATTCCATGACAAAAATTATAAATGCTACATTAAATGTAAAATCGCTCTAAAATGCTTCTAAGTGCCTTAAAATTGAGTTTAAAGTTTACCAAGACCATAATTAAAAAGAAAAAATTTGGATTACATGGAAATTTAAGTAGTGATCACGAATTAAAGCTAGAATCGCTCTAAGACGGTTCTAAGTGCCTTAAAATTGAGTTTAAAGAATTCCATGACAAAAATTATAAATGCTACATTAAATGTAAAATCGCTCTAAAATGCTTCTAAGTGCCTTGAAATTGAGTTTAAAGAATTCCATGACAAAAATTATAAATGCTACATTAAATGTAAAATCGCTCTAAAATGCTTCTAAGTGCCTTAAAATTGAGTTTAAAGTTTACCAAGACCATAATTAAAAAGAAAAAATTTGGATTACATGGAAATTTAATTAGTGATTACGAATTAAAGCTAGAATCGCTCTAAGACGGTTCTAAGTGCCTTAAAATTGAGTTTAAAGAATTCCATGACAAAAATTATAAATGCTACATTAAATGTAAAATCGCTCTAAAATGCTTCTAAGTGCCTTAAAATTGAGTTTAAAGTTTACCAAGACCATAATTAAAAAGAAAAAATTTGGATTACATGGAAATTTAATTAGTGATTACGAATTAAAGCTAGAATCGCTCTAAGACGGTTCTAAGTGCCTTAAAATTAAGTTTAAAGAATTCCATGACAAAAATTATAAATGCTACATTAAATGTAAAATCGCTCTAAAATGCTTCTAAGTGCCTTAAAATTGAGTTTAAAGTTTACCAAGACCATAATTAAAAAGAAAAAATTTGGATTACATGGAAATTTAAGTAGTGATCACGAATTAAAGCTAGAATCGCTCTAAGACGGTTCTAAGTGCCTTAAAATTGAGTTTAAAGAATTCCATGAATAAAATTATAAATGCTAAATTAAATGTAAAATTGCTCTAAAATGCTCCTAAGTGCCTTAAAATTGAGTTTAAAGTTTACCAAGACCATAATTAAAAAGAAAAAATTTGGATTACATGGAAATTGAAGTAGTGATCACGAATTAAAGCTAGAATCGCTCTAAGACGGTTCTAAGTGCCTTAAAATTGAGTTTAAAGAATTCCATGACAAAAATTATAAATGCTACATTAAATGTAAAATCGCTCTAAAATGCTTCTAAGTGCCTTAAAATTGAGTTTAAAGTTTACCAAGACCATAATTAAAAAGAAAAAATTTGGATTACATGGAAATTTAAGTAGTGATCACGAATTAAAGCTAGAATCGCTCTAAGACGGTTCTAAGTGCCTTAAAATTGAGTTTAAAGAATTCCATGACAAAAATTAAAAATGCTAAATTAAATGTAAAATCGCTCTAAAATGCTTCTAAGTGCCTTAAAATTGAGTTTAAAGTTTACCAAGACCATAATTAAAAACAAAAAATTTGGATTACATGGAAATTTAAATAGTGTTCACGAATTAAAGCTAGAATCGCTCTAAGACGGTTCTAAGTGCCTTAAAATTGAGTTTAAAGAATTCCATGACAAAAATTATAAATGCTACATTAAATGTAAAATCGCTCTAAAATGCTTCTAAGTACCTTAAAATTGAGTTTAAAGTTTACCAAGACCATAATTAAAAAGAAAAACTTTGGATTACATGGAAATTTAAGTAGTGATCACGAATTAAAGCTAGAATCGCTCTAAGACGGTTCTAAGTGCCTTAAAATTGAGTTTAAAGAATTCCATGACAAAAATTAAAAATGCTAAATTAAATGTAAAATCGCTCTAAAATGCTTCTAAGTGCCTTAAAATTGAGTTTAAAGTTTACCAAGACCATAATTAAAAAGAAAAAATTTGGATTACATGGAAATTTAAGTAGTGATCACGAATTAAAGCTAGAATCGCTCTAAGACGGTTCTAAGTGCCTTAAAATTGAGTTTAAAGAATTCCATGACAAAAATTATAAATGCTACATTAAATGTAAAATCGCTCTAAAATGCTTCTAAGTGCCTTAAAATTTAGTTTAAAGTTTACCAAGACCATAATTAAAAAGAAAAAATTTGGATTACATGGAAATTTAAGTAGTGATCACGAATTAAAGCTAGAATCGCTCTAAGACGGTTCTAAGTGCCTTAAAATTGAGTTTAAAGAATTCCATGACAAAAATTATAAATGCTACATTAAATGTAAAATCGCTCTAAAATGCTTCTAAGTACCTTCAAATTGAGTTTAAAGTTTACCAAGACCATAATTAAAAAGAACAACTTTGGATTACATGGAAATTTAAATAGTGATCACGAATTAAAGCTAGAATCGCTCTAAGACGGTTCTAAGTGCCGTAAAATTGAGTTTAAAGAATTCCATGACAAAAATTATAAATGCTACATTAAATGTAAAATCGCTCTAAAATGCTTCTAAGTACCTTAAAATTGAGTTTAAAGTTTACCAAGACCATAATTAAAAAGAAAAACTTTGGATTACATGGAAATTTAAATAGTGAACACGAATTAAAGCTAGAATCGCTCTAAGACGGTTCTAAGTGCCTTAAAATTGAGTTTAAAGAATTCCATGACAAAAATTATAAATGCTACATTAAATGTAAAATCGCTCTAAAATGCTTCTAAGTGCCTTAAAATTGAGTTTAAAGTTTACCAAGACCATAATTAAAAAGAAAAAATTTGGATTACATGGAAATTTAAGTAGTGATCACGAATTAAAGCTAGAATCGCTCTAAGACGGTTCTAAGTGCCTTAAAATTGAGTTTAAAGAATTCCATGACAAAAATTATAAATGCTACATTAAATGTAAAATCGCTCTAAAATGCTTCTAAGTGCCTTAAAATTGAGTTTAAAGTTTACCAAGACCATAATTAAAAAGAAAAAATTTAGATTACATGGAAATTTAATTAGTGATCACGAATTAAAGCTAGAATCGCTCTAAGACGGTTCTAAGTGCCTTAAAATTGAGTTTAAAGAATTCCATGACAAAAATTATAAATGCTACATTAAATGTAAAATCGCTCTAAAATGCTTCTAAGTGCCTTAAAATTGAGTTTAAAGTTTACCAAGACCATAATTAAAAAGAAAAAATTTGGATTACATGGAAATTTAAGTAGTGATCACGAATTAAAGCTAGAATCGCTCTAAGACGGTTCTAAGTGCCTTAAAATTGAGTTTAAAGAATTCCATGACAAAAATTATAAATGCTACATTAAATGTAAAATCGCTCTAAAATGCTTCTAAGTGCCTTAAAATTGAGTTTAAAGTTTACCAAGACCATAATTAAAAAGAAAAAATTTGGATTACATGGAAATTTAAATAGTGATCACGAATTAAAGCTAGAATCGCTCTAAGACGGTTCTAAGTGCCTTAAAATTGAGTTTAAAGAATTCCCTGACAAAAATTATAAATGCTACATTAAATGTAAAATCGCTCTAAAATGCTTCTAAGTGCCTTAAAATTGAGTTTAAAGTTTACCAAGACCATAATTAAAAAGAAAAAATTTGGATTACATGGAAATTTAAATAGTGATCACGACTTAAAGCTAGAATCGCTCTAAGACGGTTCTAAGTGCCTTAAAATTGATTTTAAAGAATTTCATGACAAAAATTGTAAATGCTACATTAAATGTAAAATCGCTCTAAAATGCTTCTAACTGCCTGAAAATTGAGTTTAAAGTTTACCAAGACCATAATTAAAAAGAAAAACTTTGGATTACATGGAAATTTAAATAGTGCTCACGAATTAAAGCTAGAATCGCTCTAAGACGGTTCTAAGTGCCTTAAAATTGAGTTTAAAGAATTCCATGACAAAAATTATAAATGCTACATTAAATGTAAAATCGCTCTGCCTTAAAATTGAGTTTAAAGTTTACCAAGACCATAATTAAAAAGAAAAAATTTAGATTACATGGAAATTTAAGTAGTGTTTCGCTCTAAGACGGTTCTAAGTGCCTTAAAATTGAGTTTATAGAATTCCATGACAAAAATTATAAATGCTACATTAAATGTAAAATCGCTCTAAAATGCTTCTAAGTGCCTTAAAATTGAGTTTAAAGTTTACCAAGACCATAATTAAAAAGAAAAAATTTGGATTACATGGAAATTTAAATAGTGATCACGAATTAAAGCTAGAATCGCTCTAAGACGGTTCTAAGTGCCTTAAAATTGAGTTTAAAGAATTCCATGACAAAAATTATAAATGCTACATTAAATGTAAAATCGCTCTAAAATGCTTCTAAGTGCCTTAAAATTGAGTTTAAAGTTTACCAAGACCATAATTAAAAAGAAAAAATTTGGATTACATGGAAATTTAAGTAGTGATCACGAATTAAAGCTAGAATCGCTCTAAGACGGTTCAAGTGTCTTAAAATTGAGTTTAAAGAATTCCATGACAAAAATTATAAATGCTACATTAAATGTAAAATCGCTCTAAAATGCTTCTAAGTGCCTTAAAATTGAGTTTAAAGTTTACCAAGACCATAATTAAAAAGAAAAAATTTGGATTACATGGAAATTTAAATAGTGATCACGAATTAAAGCTAGAATCGCTCTAAGACGGTTCTAAGTGCCTTAAAATTGAGTTTAAAGAATTCCATGACAAAAATTATAAATGCTACATTAAATGTAAAATCGCTCTAAAATGCTTCTAAGTGCCTTAAAATTGAGTTTAAAGTTTACCAAGACCATAATTAAAAAGAAAAAATTTGGATTACATGGAAATTTAAGTAGTGATCACGAATTAAAGCTAGAATCGCTCTAAGACGGTTCTAAGTGCCTTAAAATTGAGTTTAAAGAATTCCATGACAAAAATTATAAATGCTACATTAAATGTAAAATCGCTCTAAAATGCCTTAAAATTGAGTTTAAAGTTTACCAAGACCATAATTAAAAAGAAAAAATTTGGATTACATGGAAATTTAAGTAGTGATCACGAATTAAAGCTAGAATCGCTCTAAGACGGTTCTAAGTGCCTTAAAATTGAGTTTAAAGAATTCCATGACAAAAATTATAAATGCTAGATTAAATGTAAAATCGCTCTAAAATGCTTCTAAGTGCCTTAAAATTGAGTTTAAAGTTTACCAAGACCATAATTAAAAAGAAAAAATTTGGATTACATGGAAATTTAAGTAGTGATCACGAATTAAAGCTAGAATCGCTCTAAGACGGTTCTAAGTGCCTTAAAATTGAGTTTAAAGAATTCCATGACAAAAATTATAAATGCTACATTAAATGTAAAATCGCTCTAAAATGCTTCTAAGTACCTTAAAATTGAGTTTAAAGAATTCCATGACAAAAATTATAAATGCTACATTAAATGTAAAATCGCTCTAAAATACTTCTAAGTGCCTTAAAATTGAGTTTAAAGTTTACCAAGACTAATAAAAAGAAAAATTTGGATTACATGGAAATTTAAATAGTGATCACGAATTAAAGCTAGAATCGCTCTAAGACGGTTCTAAGTGCCTTAAAATTGAGTTTAAAGAATTCCATGGCAAAAATTATAAATGCTACATTAAATGTAAAATCGCTCTAAAATGCTTCTAAGTGCCTTAAAATTGAGTTTAAAGTTTACCAAGACCATAATTAAAAAGAAAAAATTTGGATTACATGGAAATTTAAGTAGTGATCACGAATTAAAGCTAGAATCGCTCTAAGACGGTTCTAAGTGCCTTAAAATTGAGTTTAAAGAATTCCATGACAAAAATTATAAATGCTACATTAAATGTAAAATCGCTCTAAAATGCTTCTAAGTGCCTTAAAATTGAGTTTAAAGTTTACCAAGACCATAATTAAAAAGAAAAAATTTGGATTACATGGAAATTTAAGTAGTGATCACGAATTAAAGCTAGAATCGCTCTAAGACGGTTCTAAGTGCCTTAAAATTGAGTTTAAAGAATTCCATGACAAAAATTATAAATGCTACATTAAATGTAAAATTGCTCTAAAATGCTTCTAAGTGCCTTAAAATTGAGTTTAAAGTTTACCAAGACCATAATTAAAAAGAAAAATTTTGGATTACATGGAAATTTAAATAGTGATCACGAATTAAAGCTAGAATCGCTCTAAGACGGTTCTAAGTGCCTTAAAATTGAGTTTAAAGAATTCCATGACAAAAATTATAAATGCTACATTAAATGTAAAATCGCTCTAAAATGCTTCTAAGTGCCTTAAAATTGAGTTTAAAGTTTACCAAGACCATAATTAAAAAGAAAAAATTTGGATTACATGGAAATTTAAGTAGTGATCACGAAGTAAAGCTAGAATCGCTCTAAGACGGTTCTAAGTGCCTTAAAATTGAGTTTAAAGAATTCCATGACAAAAATTATAAATGCTACATTAAATGTAAAATCGCTCTAAAATGCTTCTAAGTGCCTTAAAATTGAGTTTAAAGTTTACCAAGACCATAATTAAAAAGAAAAAATTTAGATTACATGGAAATTTAAATAGTGATCACGAATTAAAGCTAGAATCGCTCTAAGACGGTTCTAAGTGCCTTAAAATTGAGTTTAAAGAATTCCATGACAAAAAATATAAATGCTACATTAAATGTAAAATCGCTCTAAAATGCTTCTAAGTGCCTTAAAATTGAGTTTAAAGTTTACCAAGACCATAATTAAAAAGAAAAAATTTGGATTACATGGAAATTTAAATAGTGATCACGACTTAAAGCTAGAATCGCTCTAAGACGGTTCTAAGTGCCTTAAAATTGATTTTAAAGAATTTCATGACAAAAATTGTAAATGCTACATTAAATGTAAAATCGCTCTAAAATGCTTCTAACTGCCTTAAAATTGAGTTTAAATTTTAACAAGACCATAATTAAAAAGAAAAAAATCGGATTAGATGGAAATTTAACTAGTGATCACGACTTAAAGCTAGAATCGCTCTAAGACGGTTCTAAGTGCCTTAAAATTGAGTTTAAAGAATTTCATGACAAAAATTATAAATGCTACATTAAATGTAAAATCGCTCTAAAATGCTTCTAAGTGCCTTAAAATTGAGTTTAAAGTTTACCAAGACCATAATTAAAAAGAAAAAATTTGGATTAGATGGAAATTTAAGTAGTGATTACGAATTAAAGCTAGAATCGCTCTAAGACGGTTCTAAGTGCCTTAAAATTGAGTTTAAAGAATTCCATGACAAAAATTATAAATGCTACATTAAATGTAAAATCGCTCTAAAATGCTTCTAAGTGCCTTAAAATTGAGTTTAAAGTTTACCAAGACCATAATTAAAAAGAAAAATTTTGGATTACATGGAAATTTAAATAGTGATCACGAATTAAAGCTAGAATCGCTCTAAGACGGTTCTAAGTGCCTTAAAATTGAGTTTAAAGAATTCCATGACAAAAATTATAAATGCTACATTAAATGTAAAATCGCTCTAAAATGCTTCTAAGTGCCTTAAAATTGAGTTTAAAGTTTACCAAGACCATAATTAAAAAGAAAAAATTTGGATTACATGGAAATTTAAGTAGTGATCACGAAGTAAAGCTAGAATCGCTCTAAGACGGTTCTAAGTGCCTTAAAATTGAGTTTAAAGAATTCCATGACAAAAATTATAAATGCTACATTAAATGTAAAATCGCTCTAAAATGCTTCTAAGTGCCTTAAAATTGAGTTTAAAGTTTACCAAGACCATAATTAAAAAGAAAAAATTTAGATTACATGGAAATTTAAATAGTGATCACGAATTAAAGCTAGAATCGCTCTAAGACGGTTCTAAGTGCCTTAAAATTGAGTTTAAAGAATTCCATGACAAAAAATATAAATGCTACATTAAATGTAAAATCGCTCTAAAATGCTTCTAAGTGCCTTAAAATTGAGTTTAAAGTTTACAAAGACCATAATTAAAAAGAAAAAATTCGAATTATAATTATAATTATATAATTAAATTGTTTAAATTTGTCTTGGCTTAATTTAGTTCCTAAAATTTTGGTAGATGTCACTTTATAATTTAAAATTAAATTAAGTAGGCACTTTTAATAAAAGAATTAGCCAAAAATTATAGGGCTTAGACCTTTTTAAACAATTGAAGGAGGTATTAATTAGGAGTTTTACATGACTTTACTACAATACATTAAAAGAACAAATTACATATTTTTTAATATAATAATATATTTCTTTAATAAAACAAATTTTTATTTTCCATTTATATATATGTATTTGTTTTTAATAAATTCTTTTAAATTACAGACCCCACCCCAACACTAAGCCCCAACAACACTAAAGAAAAGAGAAAAAATATCTAATTAAAATAGATAAAAAACGAGGAAGAGTGTAGTAGAGTAGACTGTGTCAACTCTGGGATACTCGTATGACCGTAACATATACATTATATCATCCGGTTAATTACTTTTGGCAAAATTTCAAACATTCAGCTTTATTAAGTGTAAAGTAATGCTCATATAAAAGAAGGAGTTGTATGGCAGCTACTCGAACCCTTTACAGTAGACCAACCAAATTTTGCAGTAACCTTGGTCATTACACTAAACTATTTTTGACAAAATTTCAGACACCCAGCTTCATTTGATGTAGAGTAATCCTCATATAAAAGAAGGAGTTGTATGGCAGCTACTCGAACCCTCAGCAGTAGACCAACTAAATTTTGCAGTAACTTTGGACATAACACTAAACTTTGTTTTGCAAAATTTCAGACACCCAGCTTCATCAGGTGTAGTGTAAAGCTCATATAAAAGAAGGAGTTGTTGAGACGGCGGATTCTGATCCGATCCATACACTTGAGTCTATATCTACCCCCTCTCCTTCTCTGCGTCACAAACGTAATGGCAAATTTATTATACCCTTGGACTATATAGTCATACGGGTATAATAAGAAACTATGTAATATTTAATTTAAATTCTTATTAAACAAATAAAAAATTATTTCTAAAGAGAAAAAATAGGGGAAGCTCTCCCCCACTTCATTAAAAAAATAGGAAACTACTTCTTTTTTTGAAATTGTACAATTTTAATTGAAAAACTTTTCACATCAACAAAAAATTAAAAGTAAAAACAAAAATTTTGTAATTTTAAAAAACTTGATTTGACGTGACACATATAGTTTTTTTTTTAGATGTGAACTGTTAAGCCTGTCTATACATTAGGTACATTAGGTAAATGGATGAATTTAAAACTCGATTCCGTTTTTTCCATAAAAACGAATTTGTGAAAATTTCATAATCCTAGCTCCTTTACTTTTTGAGTTATCGTGATGACGGACGGACGGACAGACGGACGGGCATACATAGCTAAATCGATTTATTTTTCGATTCTGATCCGATCCATACACTTGAGTCTATATCTACCCCCCCTCCTTCTCTGCGTCACAAACGTAATGGCAAATTTATTATACCCTTGGACTATATAGTCATACGGGTATAACTACCTAGACGTGATATCATTTCATTGGAAAATTTAAAAGTGACACCAAATTACTATCACTTCCTATGCTACGCTTTCAATGATAGCCAAATGTGATGATTTTGACAACAGATACCACATCAAATTGACAACGTGTCGTCAATATCACTTTTGAGCCTTCAAGAACAATCAATCATCATTTTTGTGATACTCATTGAATGCTACACCTTCAAGAATTGCGGCTTGTATTCTTTTTAATAGAACGTACAATTTAAACATGAGATAGTCATATAAAAACGTTTTAGATTTTCAATTGATACAATTCTATTTGTTACAATATATTGTAATAATTTCATATTTGAATTATTATAAGATATATTTCTGCATTTCTGAGTTGCATTATTCAACCTAACCTAAATTTTTTTTAAATTTGGTATTTGTTTCATTAGTTATTAATGTATTTAAATTAAAGATATATAATTATTGATTATTAAATAAGCCATTAATTTAAATCTAATGGGTAGCTGAATTTTTCTACTTTCACTGAGATTTTTACTCGGGCCTCAAGAATGAAAAGGCCGGTACTTTTACCACTGTGCAACCTATCCGTTATAAAAAATTTTTAGTAAAAAAAATATAGGTAGGTATATTGTAAAAATATTGTATGCATAGAAATATTTTGAGTTACGATTCCGTTATCACGGCGTCATCAAATTGCGAATCACTATGAGGTTAAACAGTTTGTTTTGAAAAAAATTGTAATGAACTTATATCTATATATATAAAAATGAAAGTTTGTTTGTTTGTTTGTTTGTTTGTATGTTTGTTTGTAGCGAATAGACTCCTAAACTGCCCAGCCGATTTTCATGAAAATTTGTATATAGGGGTTTTTGGGTACGGAAGGAAATCGTGGCCCAAAAATTTTGCTCTAACGGACCGCCAAGTTGGGGCTGTGGTGCAAGTATTTAAACTTCTTTGTTCTAAAATGAAAACGGTTTGACCGATTGACTTCAAATTTTGTATACGTGATGCTCTTTGAGAATTGAGTAGACACTATTAACAGTTTTGGAATTTATTAACTCATGCCGGGCCGACGGGTGGTCATAAAAAAATTTGGGTTCAAATTTTGTCCGATTTTATGAAATTCTGCTTTGGCTAAAAAGAAAACCCACAAAAAAATTTTATTGACTTGCATTAACCCATTAGGGCCCAACAGCTTTTTATAGGTTTTTTCAATACCTAACTCTAAATTAAAAACGGTTTGACCGATTTTCTTCAAATTTTGTATACGTGCTCCCCTGTGAGAATTGAGTTGACACTATTAACAGATGTGGAATTTGTTAACCCATGTCGGCCCGACGGTTGGTCAAAATAATTTTGGAAGATAATATTGTCAAAATTTGCGAAGTACTGCTTTGACTAAAAAGAAAGCTTCAAAAAATTTTGTTGAGTAATTTGGAAGCAAATTACGTCCATTTTTGCGTAATACTGCTTTGCCCAAAGAGAAAGTGTAGTTCCGTTAACCCAGTGGGGCACAGTGGCTTTTAATAGATTTTTGCGTTACTTAACTCTAAATTAGAAACGATTTGACCGGTTTTCCTCAAATTTTATATGTGTGAAACAACTTGAAAATAGAGTTGAATCTGCTAACAGTCGGTCCTACGATTGTTCAAAAAAAATTTTTTGGAAGTAAATTACGTCAAAATTTGGAAAGTAGTTTGTAATGCTATTTGAATTACAGAAAGTTTCAAAAATTACTAGAACATTATTCTTTTTAAAACCTAGAAAAATGGTTTTAAAAAGATTGCTTTCATTCATTTTAAAATTTACATGTGTAAACCGAGTGTAATTTTTGTGTTAACTTTTTGCAGTAACATCAACTTCAATTAAACCTCCATTGAGAGGCGCAGCAACGCGCACCGGGTATTAGCTAGTGTTAAATATTATCTTTTCAAAAGGTTTTTTGCGCAAAATCTGCGCAGAATTTTAGGATAAAAATATTTAAATATTCGCTTGTATACGGAAAAATATTATGTGTCAAAAAACAAACAAAAAAGTATTGTTATCATTTTTAAAATAAATATAATTAAAAAAAATATATAAGTATATAATAAAAGTTTAAAAAGGAAGAAAAAATGAGCTAAAATAATTAAGTAAATATTAATTAAAGAAATTAAAATGTATTAAATTTATTTTCAAATAAGGGGGAAATCTATCTATATATTTTCTAATAATTTTGTTTTTGTTTTAATATTGACCTAGTAAATTTTTTTTAAGAAATAAAATGTGTGAATTCACAATGAACTATGTGAATTAATTTTTAAATGAATTGGTTAATATATATATATATATATATATATATATATATATTAATAAAAACTGTTTCAAAAAATCTACTAATCAAAAAAATAGTTTTTCTTCAAGGACATTTTTATATATAAGTTGATAAGTATATATGTGAAGTACATAAAAGTACAGAAGAATATTTTAAAATATTTTGTATGTACTTTTTTTTTCTGAATTTTTTTTTTTATATAATTTGAGATTTTCCCAAATCAAGAAAATAAAAAAAACAATAATAATATTTAAACAAAAAAATTTTTTTTAATAAAAATACAAAAATAAAAATTTTGCAAAAATGTGTTAAATTTAAAGGTTCTTACACATAAAAACTTCGCCTATATCCTAATATTTAACATTCTATAAATCTTCGAATTATATTTTATATTGGAAAAAAAATTGAGAATCGTTATTTAACGTTGCATCAGAAGTTTTCTGAATGACTCTACTACAATAACTTTTTATATTTAAAAAAAAAAAATGTGATAATTTGGTTAGAAAAAGCTCAAGAGATTAAAACTCCAGATTTAATATTTATTGAGTTGGTTTTTTAATTAAAAAAAAATTCTCTAAATTGATAACTATATATATATAAAATTAAAATTATCAATTAATTAATTGAGAATTTTGATTACCTATTCTTTATGTTTTTTATGTATGTAAAAAATTATATTATTATGTGGAAAATATCCAAAACTTGATAACCGCAAAATTACAGTTTTTCAATAAACGTGTTTGAAAATTTTTAAAAATATTTTACATATATTATTTTAATACGTGTGGCGTCTTAAGGTTTAACAATATTTTTAAAATTAAAACATTAAAAAAATGTAATAAAGATTCAGTAGTAGTGTAATGTGTTATCATTTTTCTCATTAACCAAAGGAGTGTGAGTTCGATTCATAAATTTTTATTATAAGTAAAATAATATTTTACTTATAAGACTAATAGAAAGATAATGATTTCTACAATGGGTCACAGGGCCTAGTTGTTCGGGAAGTTTAAAAAAAAACAAAAAACACTTTAAAAAGATTTTATATTTATACTCGTATATTATGATGTATAAATTAAATATACAATAATTTTAAAATTTGAGAGGAAGGAAAAGTGATCATAAGTCTATTTATTAAGATGCCGTCCGCGGTCAGAGGGGCGCATTCAAATATATGTGTTTTTTTAATATACAAATTTTGTTTTTGGAGAAAATCAATTATTATCAAAACTAAAGAATATCTATTATATACAATGAGGAGGGACACTCAAGCGATTTTACTTATTATTACCTTGTGGTACAGTTATTTGTAAAATTTTGTTTTAAAACAACATTATTCTATCGAGATAATTGAACTGCGGTTGACGTATACAACTAGTTGCGTTTTCTGCATATGATAAGTTGATTGTAATGCTGTTGGTTTTCATCGCCATAATTTAGCTGATGCGTTGATTTCAAGGCCTACGTGTTAAGTGCCAGAATGTCTATTGTTCTAGTTTAAACTGAATATCGCTAACCTTGTGTGCTAGAAGTACTATGTCATCTGCATAGGTTAGGATTTCTAAGTGACTAGTGAAGCTCTCCATGTAATATCTTTTTTCTGCTTACAGGCTTTCGGACATTATATTATCTATAGGACGATTGTGAATAGAAATGGTCATAGTGACCAGCCTGTTTGACGGCGGCGTTAATTTGGAAGGGCTCACTTATGTATATCCGAAGCTAGTTCGGAGTTTAATTATACAGCTCTTTTATCATCCGGATTATTTAGCATGGTACGCTTTTATCTTTTGATGCTCTGCAAAATGGCAACTGTTTTTACTGTGTAAAAAGCTTACCTTAATTCCGCGAATAGATGTAGGATGGGGGACCACCATACGATCCATTCTTTGGATGATGATGGTTCTCAGCGTGTTTGAATTGGTCTAAACAGCTCATTTGGGGTAAAAGCCTGCATGCTCATCGCGATACCCTCGCGATAAAATATAAATTTACAAAAGCAACAACTATATTTCGGAAGAGGGAGTAGACCGAATAAACAACTACAAAATCCCTCCTTGTTTAAAATCAAAAATTCTTGTTTTTGGATACAAAATCAGAGTATACTTTTCCAAAATATTTATACTTCGATTCGACTTTATTTCATTACATCAAGTACAAATGTAAATATTAATAAATAAGGTTATGCAATTTTTTTTTTGTCAAAGCATATAAAAAAACTTCTATATACCTCTCTTTCTAAAGTTCAAAATACTGGGTAAAATTTTCTCATGAAAATCTGCCTTAAGAATTGCTACCGTATAAAATCTTTTAAATTTCCGTAAATCTTATCTAGTGAGCAGTTCTTTCTTTCGAAGTATATTATTGCATATCAGATCTTGTAGGGAATTTTAATTAAATTTAAAAAAAAAAAAAAAAAATTATCATTAACTTTTTTTCTTTCCAGATTAATGTTTCTTTTAGATATCAAATAATATCTAAATATATATATACAAATTAATACAAAACATGGTTCATTCATAGCAATAAATAACAATAAGTACATAAGAAATTAAAAGTAATTTACTAAAAATAAATATATATTCAAAGTATTAATTTAATAAAAAAAGAGCAGTGTGTGTGTTGAAAATATGCAGGGTGGTGGTACCACCACAACAGTAACTTGTAATATGAATTTAGTTTCAACAGTGGGGGGTGTTGGAGGTGGTGGTGGTGGTGGTGGTAGTACTAACATTGGCAATACTATTAATCAACCTACCACCAATGTTAATATTAGTAATGTTGTTAGCAATTTACAAATAAATACAAATAATGGACCAAATGTTCCAGAATCATCTACTGGAACTTCTGGTATTACAGGAACAATTGGAACAACAGTAACTACAAGTTCTAGTGGTATTACTGGTGGTGGTATAAGTCTTACTGGCCTATCAAATAGTGGAGGTATTGGGAGCAATGTTGGTGCTGGTGGTAGTGGTATTGGTGGTATAAGCGGCAGTGGTTGTAGTGGAACTGGAGGTGGTGGTACCGCTAGTGGACCTGTAATTAACTTAGCATCTAGTGGAGGTTTAGCGGGTGGTTTAAGTGCAACAATGGTTCCAAGTAGTGCAATTTCAGGTGTACCACCATTAGGATTAGGTATAGCTACAGGAATTGGAAATAAAATGTTAGGAAGAAAACAAAGTTTAAAAGGTACTGAACCATTTTTAGCTGATTATGGTCCAGAGGAATCGTTAAATGAATCAGCAGATATTGAATGGGTAAATAAATTATGGGTTAGACGTTTAATGAGATTTTGTGCCTTAGTATCATTAACATCTGTTTCATTAAATACGCCAAAAACATTCGAAAGATATCCACCATTACAATATTTTACATTTGTTTGTGATACAGCGGTTACTTTTCTTTTTACATCAGAAATGATTGCAAAAATGCATATTCGAGGAGTTTTACATGTAAATATATTTGTTTTATATATTTAGCATTTACTGTTCATTATTTTGTTTATTTAGGGTGAAGTACCATACCTTAAAGATCATTGGTGTCAATTTGACGCTTCAATGGTATTTTTTCTATGGGTATCCATATCATTACAAGTATTTGAAGTATTAGAAATTGTGCCAAAGTATATAAAAATATTAATATTATAAAATAAATATTTTAAAATATATTTTTTTAATTTTAGATTCTCTTATTTAAGTATAATGCGAGCACCACGTCCATTAATAATGATTAGATTTTTAAGGGTTTTCCTAAAATTTTCAATGCCAAAAAGTCGTATTAATCAAATATTTAAGTAAGTTAATAATTATATTCGTAAATATTTTTAATTTAATAATAGTTGCGTTCTTGACGTTGTATTTTTAATTATATGTATTTATATTCAAGGCGTTATACTTATATTCATTTCATATTTTTTATATTCAAGGCGTTCGAGTCAACAAATTTATAATGTAACGCTGTTCTTTCTATTTTTTATGTCATTATACGGATTACTAGGTGTACAATTTTTTGGTGAACTAAAAAATCATTGTGTTTTGAATACAACACAAAAAAAGTTTGTACAAAAATCTAGTTTGAATCTACAACACAAATGAAAACTATGTATTTTTTTTATACAGATTTCTATCCATTAACTCATTGGCAATACCAGATACATTTTGCTCAACAGATCCTGATTCAGGATATCAATGCCCACCTGGAATGAAATGTATGAAAATGGATTTCCTTAGTAGTTATGTAATTGGCTTTAATGGTTTTGAAGATATTGCTACAAGTATTTTTACGGTTTATCAAGCGGCATCTCAAGAAGGTTGGGTTTTTATTATGTATCGTGCAATTGATTCATTACCAGCTTGGAGAGCTGCATTTTATTTTAGGTATTTATTTAAAAAAAAATATAAAGTATATATTCGTTAATTATATTTGATTCGCAAATGCAAACACGTTACAAATGTTTATTTATCGAATTATTATTAAAATTAATGTCAGCTTTAACGGTACATACACAGAACGTAAAGTTTGTGAATGCACGCATTAAGAATTTTATTATTATTTTTTTTTTTCTTAATCAAACTTTATTTATATATAATTATATATTTTTAAATTTTCATTGTAAAACTTGTTTTAAAAATCAATGCTTTTTCTTTTAATTTTTATAAAATGAGCCTGTACTATCTTTACCTAATTTTAAAGCATACCCTACCTTACCCTAGTATATACATACTAAAAAATATGTTTCCATATATTTCTTGCTGTACCTAACCACCATTGGTTTTGCCTTATTAATGTACCCTTATGAGGAATACTCATGTCATACTTAAGGAGATCTCTATTAATATTACCAGGATCATATTCAATAGTTTTACATATAGTCCGTCTGCTATATAGCAAAGGGACATGATTCGGGCTTTAAATATAACCATTTTTATCTAGTCTAGATATATAAAATGGTCTGGGGCTATAAAATCTGGGAGCAGGGTTTATTTAATGTTTAAAGGTAAAATATAAAATATATGAGATAAAGATTTCGAATATATTTGAATAAAAAAATTTGTAGTCAGATTCTGGTTTGTGTGATCACTAATAGTGAGGTTTGCTGGACCCCGGTTTTTAAAATACAATTACACGAGCTAGTTTCCAAGTTGCAGGATAATACGAGTGATTTTAGAATTTTATTACTAATATAACTAAATAAATTGAAAAAAAGAATACTTATATATTAATATATATTTTACAGCACGATGATATTCTTTTTGGCTTGGCTGGTTAAAAATGTTTTCATTGCTGTTATTACAGAAACATTTAATGAAATTCGTGTACAATTTCAACAAATGTGGGGAGCCAGAGGTCACATAACAAAATGTGCCGCTTCACAAATATTAGATGGAAATGATACTTGTTGGCGCTTAGTAACAATTGATGACAATAAACATGGTGGTTTAGCACCAGAGGCGTGTCATGCTATATTAAGATCACCATATTTTCGAATGCTTGTTATGACAGTTATATTAGCAAATGGTATTGTTACAGCATCAATGAGTTTTAAACATGATGGTCGACCCCGTCATATATTCTATGAAAATTATTATTATATTGAAGTTGCATTTACATTTTTCTTGGATTTAGAAACATTATTTAAAATATATTGTCTTGGTTGGAGAGGTTATTTTAAACATTCAATTCATAAATTTGAATTATTATTAGCAATTGGTACAACATTGCATATTATACCAATTTTATATTTATCAGGTTTAACATATTTTCAAGTATTAAGAGTTGTAAGATTAATAAAAGCATCACCAATGCTTGAAGGATTTGTTTATAAAATTTTTGGTCCTGGAAAAAAATTAGGTTCATTAATAATATTTACAATGTGTTTGTTAATAATTAGCTCTAGTATATCAATGCAACTATTTTGTTTTTTATGTGATTTTACAAAATTTGAATCATTTCCGGAAGCATTTATGTCCATGTTTCAAATATTAACACAGGAAGCATGGGTTGAAGTTATGGACGAAACAATGATAAGAACAAGTAAAACATTAACACCACTTGTTGCTGTTTATTTTATCTTATATCATTTGTTTGTTACATTAATTGTGTTAAGTTTATTCGTTGCTGTTATATTGGATAATTTGGAATTAGACGAAGATATTAAAAAATTAAAACAATTAAAATTTCGTGAACAAAGTGCTGAAATAAAAGAAACATTACCATTTCGTTTAAGAATATTTGAAAAATTTCCAGATGCACCACAAATGACAATATTACATAAATTGCCAACTGATTTTACTTTACCCAAAGTACGTGAATCATTTATGAAACAATTTGTTATTGAATTAGAAACTGATGATCCAACAATTATAACTGAGGGTGGTAGACGTGCAATGTCAGAATGTTGGGAATCCAATGTTGTATTTCGTAAACAAAAACCAGTACGCATTATGAATAAAACACCAAAAGTTCGATCTGCTGGCAGCAGTCTAAGAAAATTAGCTATAACACATATTATAAAGTAAGTTTCTTATATAGTTAATTATTTTTGTTTTTTAATTGAAATATGCAACTCTTTTTAGTGATTCAAATAATCAACGTTTAATGCTAGGTGATTCGGCAATGTTACCTGTTGCTGCTGGTAAAGGTGGATTAAAACCACAAGGAACAATTACTCACACAAAACCGTGGCGTGTTGATCAAAAAAAGTAAGTAGTCATGTACATATATTAGTATATTTTATGTTTATGTGTATACAGTGTATGTATTGCTTTTTGGATATAGTGTGAATTAAGAGAATGTTCAAAATAGAGCTTTATACCGATTCGGAATTAAAATTATTTGTATAAAAAATAAAAAAAGTAAAAAATTATATTTAAAACAAGAATTTTTATATAGGGCTTCTTGCAGTAACCACTTATTACTTATCAAATAATCAATTTTTTTTTTTACAAATTAAACTTTATTGAGTAACTAATTCCTCTTTACTGAAAGCCGCGGTGATCAATGAATTTCCCAAATTTTAATCGAAATTCAGTTTCTTAACAAAAATCAAAAAAATAAAAATAATTTTCTCTTTTAGTGCATGCATTCCTTTTAATAAAAAAGAGTAGCTAAAGAGTAGCTGATAGTATTTTGTCAATAGAACTCTAATTTAGGAGTAGATAATTGTCAGATTAATTTTCATACATATATATTTGACATTTTAAAACTATTTGTCATATGAAAAACTATTTATTTTCTAAACATTTAGATAATAAAAATAAAGTGAAAATATTAAAGTTAAGTTTTGTTTTTTTATTTCAAATTTTTATTATAAATTTATTGACAAAGATAATTCTAACCAAATTTGTATAATTCTAACCATTTTTTTATTTATTATCTGTTTCATAATTACTAAATTTTTTAAATTTTCTTAAATTTATATTAACACATATTTATTTTAATATAAATAATAGTTTATCGAATCACAGGTAGCTGTTTGTCAAAATTACAGGTAGAGTAAACTTGTTTTTGACTTTTGTCTACAAAATTTTATACTATGACGTTTAAAAATAAAATTCGGAATATATTACTTTACCTATATAGTCTTTGTATCATGGGTAAAGTGCAACAAAAATTGTTTTTTCAAATAAATTATTTTTTCATTATTTTACGAGTAATTAGTAGATGAGGTTAAGAAAGGAATTTTTTTCAATATATGTATATTCGCACATCTTTACAAAACGTTGTTTTAAATTCAGAATTTCAAACAATACTTTTGTTACATAATTTTTTACTTTTTTATTTATTGTATATATATAACCTTTCAACTTCAAATAGGGAACAAGCAATTTCAAATAGAATAATCAGTTGTCATTTAAATAAAAGCAAAAATCGGAACCATATCCAAATACTTTCAGAAAATGTTCCAAATAGCTAAAATAATAGCTGAAGAGTAGCTGGAGTATATTGGAACGCTACTTTTTGTTTTAGAACTAGATAATTTTCAGATTAATTATTATTTACATATATTTGACATTTTAAAACTATCCGTCATTTGGAAAGTTTATTATTTTTAATACTGAATAAATAAAGTCAAAAAACTAAGTTTATTTTTTTATAATGGAAAAGATAAGTGCTTATTGATTATCTAATAAGAAATATGATTTAACATAACCACCTATTCAAATGAAAATCCATCTTTTATGAAAAATTTAAATTCAAATTCCGACCATCTGGCCGGAAATTATTTAATAAACTACTCTTATCATTCACTCATTCTTAAAGGCTGGTGTAGCTGAGAGTAGCAAGAAGGAAACAAAAGTGAAAATATTGAGAAATTTGCTTACATAATATGTTCTTAAGTGAGAACGAGACTTTTTTTCATTCGGTCAACCGTTCTTCCTTGACTTTAACGAGTTTTCTAAACACCAAAATCAAAGAACTGATTACGTATCTGAACTGCTCGGAATATAATTTAAATAAACTATATTGCGTTCTAAGAATTACAAATTGTAAATTGTTATTTTTGTACCCGTATGACTATATAGTCCAAGGGTATAATAAATTTGCCATTACGTTTGTGACGCAGAGAAGGAGGGGGGGTAGATATAGACTCAAGTGTATGGATCGGATCAGAATCGAAAAATAAATCGATTTAGCTATGTATGTCCGTCCGTCCGTCCATCCGTCCGTCCGTCCGTCCGTCATCACGATAACTCAAAATGTAAAGGAGCTAGGATTATGAAATTTTCACAAATTCGTTTTTATGCAAAAAACGGAATCGAGTTTTAAATTCAGCCATTTTGGTCCACGGGTTCGAGTACCTGCCATACAACTTCTAATTTTATATGTGCATTACTCTATACCTATGGAAGCTGCGTGTCTGAAATTTTGCCAAAAGTAGTTTAGTATAATGGCCAAAGTTACTGCAAAATTTGGTTGGTCTACTGCAGAGGGTTCGAGTAGCTGCCATACAACTCCTTCTTTTATATGAGCTTTACACTACACCTGATGAAGCTGGGTGTCTGAAATTTTGCAAAAAATAGTTTAGTGTAATGGCCAAAGTTACTGCAAAATTTAGTTGGTCTACTGCAGAGGGTTCGAGTAGCTGTCATACAACTCCTTCTTTTATATGAGGTTTACACTACACCAAATGAAGCTGGGTGTCTGAAATTTTGCCAAAAATAGTTTAGTGTAACGGCCAAAGTTACTGCAAAATTTGGTTGGTCTACTGCAAAGGGTTCGAGTAGCTGCCATACAACTCCTTCTTTTATATGAGCATTACTCTACACCTAATAAAGCTGAATGTTTGAAATTTTGCCAAAAGTAATTAACCGGATGATATAATGTATATGTTACGGTCATACGGGTATCCCAGAGTTGACACAGTCTACTCTACTACACTCTTCCTCGTTTAATTTGAAATTGCTTGCTCTCGTGTGTATTTATTATTATTTATAATTACAGAAAAATTCAAATAACTAAATTATTTTATATCATTACTGTAGCATGTTAATAACTTTATATTATATGTATAATATTCTAGAAAGTAAACTAAATGTTGGTGTTATTTAATATAATATGTATTAATTTATTTATTAGTTGAATATTTTTGTTTTAGTTTTTGTAGTTATATGTATTTATTGTTTAAAATTGTCGCATATATTAATCATTAATTGTTTATTATAACCCTGAATAAAAAAAACACCATAAGAGTTTTCGCGCAAATCATATGATAATTTTTTTTGTTTGACAAGTGCAGTGAAAATGTTCGTTCGTATTTCTTTGCGATTTAAGCGCGATTTCAAATCAAAAATAACTTAATTAATTAAAACATATTGTTACACTATTTGACTTTAAAGACCCCCCCCCAAATCAAAGATGGAATTTTCAGAAACAAAATAGCTTAGTCCCTAATACTAGAATAACTTAATTTTGAGTTTTACTTTTTTAAAGATTGCATATTAAACATATTATGTATATAATATTGTATTCATAAAATATTAAATTTTTTATACCTGTGCGAACAATATTTCACGGGTGTAATAAAATTTGTCTTTTGTTTGTAACGCATCGATCTAGATAGATTATAGATTCAATTGTATGGATCGGATCAGTATCGGAAAGTAAAACGATTTAGTTATGTGTGTCTACCTGCCTGTCTATCCATTCGTCAGAACTATAACTCAAAACCTGAAAGAACTAAAGGATAAAAATTCTACACAAACTCATTTATATACAACTAGCAGTCTCTACTATAGTGTTTTCTAGGTTCTCAGCGAGAAGCTGCTTTACAAATTCTTTTTCTATATGATCTAACTTATGATCTAATTAAGAATATTGTTTATCTGAAACTTTGCCAAAAAAATGGTTTAGTTTTATGATCAACATCTTTTGTTGTTTGTACGGATCTACCAGATTTGCCACAGGCTACCCTATACTTTCTTCATTATCTTTTTTTTTCGAATTCATTATAGCCTTATATATTTATATAAACTTGATGTCGCCTTAGAAAACAATATACTAAAAATTTTTATTTGTACTAAATTTTTTTAGCTAGAGTTTGAACGCGCTTTTATTAAAGATTTTTTTAATATAATTATAAATTTTTTTATTTGCTTACAGCTATTGTTGAAATTTTTAGTTTTTAAAATTTCGTTTAGGTTAAATTTAATATGTTTAGATTGCTTTTTAATTAATACACATTTTATGTATATATATATATTTAATATATATATATATATATATATATATATATATGTATACATAATATATAATAAATGTGTAAATAGATAGATGAAAGTTGCTCTGGTAGTGGTAGACCTTTTTTTTATGTAAAAAGAAATTCCAATCTTTTGACATTGCAGATTCGGTTCTCGTTCAATTCGACGTAGTGTACGATCTGGTTCAATTAAATTAAAACAAACGTATGAACATTTAATGGAAAATGGTGATATAGGTGCCGCATCACGTGTTACATCATCAAGAGCTAGACCACACGATTTAGATATAAAATTATTACAAGCAAAAAGACAACAAGCTGAAATGCGTCGTAATCAAAGAGAAGAAGATTTACGCGAAAATCATCCATTTTTTGATACACCATTATTTTTAGTGCCAAGAGAATCACGTTTTCGTAAAATATGTCAAAAAATTGTTCATGGACGTTATGACGCTAGATTAAAGGATCCATTAACTGGAAAAGAACGAAAAGTCCAATATAAAAGTTTACAGTAAGTATATATATATATATAAGCAAAATTACAAAATGTTTCAGACGTTAGGTGTAGGCGTAGTCATTAAGCTGCGACCTTTTTATGCGGAAAAATTTAAATTTAGCTATATTTGAAAAAATTGATATGCTATATCATATATAAACATTTTGAAAGTAATCCCTATTTTGATACTTTATGATTATGATTTAAAACCATCGTTTACTAAACCCATTATAGGTTAGGATACAATTATTTGATTATTCCAATACTCTTTATTATATTTATTTAATTATTTTCTTGAAAAAAAAAAAACTAACGATGGCGGATCGAATCCGTATCCCTTTGATTGATTCGCTAGGTACATAACCACTATGTGATGGAGGCTCCTATAAATTTTTTTTTTTCTTAACCCCATTATAAATTTTAAAAATATTTTAACCTAGAAAAATTCAACAAAAACAGTTTTCTTTATCTTATCTTTAACATTTTGAATTATTATTTTAATTTTTATCTTAATTTGAACAGTGTTTTTGGAATTGAATTTAATTATAAACTTGTAATAATATTTTTTTCAATATTGGAAAAAGTAGGAACATAAAAATCAATAACTATTCAATATTTTTTTTTTACAAACTAAATATAAACGATTTGTATGAAATACTTAATGCAAGTTTTTTGTTTCTTTGAGCTAATCGTAAGCGATTTCCAATAATCTCTTTTTATTAATTTGTAATATGTCTGGTATTGGCATATTGTATTTCAGATATTTTTCATTTATATCGCCCGGGTTATATTCCATGACTTTGCATATAACAACCCGTCTATTATATAGTGATAAAAAATGGGGGTGACATGATAATCGTCTTGAATTTACCCATTTTTATGCAGAAAAATAAACTGCTTCGCAAGATCTTTCTAATTTATTTCGTATTGTGGTAGAATATTATATCTTATTAAACCATTTTCTGGAGTGTTTTGTGATCTTTGATAGTGATTCGATTTCTAATTAATTTTATAATAAAATGATCAATTCTTATGATTTTTGATTCCTTTTACAAATATTAATATGGGTAAAATGATGGAATCTGTTAGAACGCCTTATTAATGTTTGATAGCATATAATTTTGATGCTATTAGTGATATTTTTATTGTAAAAGAGGTTTTTTGCTGCCAATAAAGATTTATTAATTTACTCTTTTATATATTTTATATGATTTATGCAGATTTCTGTGAAGGGGTATCTCATGATATTTAACAACTTTTTTATTTTGGGAGAGGTGAAGTAGGCGATTTTGTGCTAAAACTTTTCCAATTTTTCTTAATGTCTGGAACTTGTTTTGTCTAACGTGTTATAGAATAATTATTACCTTAACACGGCCTAGCTAAGCATTCACCGTTCCTTGTTTGTTTTTTTTTTTGTTTTAAACTTTTATTTATTTTTTTTGTTATCTTAGTTACAAACCTAAAAAAAGTTTACAAAACGGCTTAATTTCAAGTATTATTAACATTTAAAATAATCATATTTTTTATTGTTAATTTATGTAAATTTAATTTAACTTAATCTATATATTTAAATTCCTTCATTTATTATATCTACAGTACATAATGCAAAAAGGATTAAAATAAAAAATTAATCGTTAAATCTGTTTGTTTTAATAAAATTCGCTTAACTTAACTTAACCTACTTAACCTATACTTAGCCTACTTACAACCTAAACTAGAAAGCAATTTCTTAATGTCAAAGAACATCCAACCACCAATAGTTTTTATTAACAAATTTGTCTTTGTCCGGTATGAACATGTCGTATTTTATCACCGTACCTTGTAGTAGGTACTTGTTTAAATTAAGACCTCGATTTATTTGTTGAAACTAATTGCATACTTTTAGGATATTAAATAAGGATTAAATATTTATATAAAAATTTTTAAATTCTGTTTTATTTCTTAATTAATTAAAATCCATTGTTTTTTTTTTTTTTTTTTTCAATTTACAGTAATTTTCTTGGGCTTGTTACTTATTTGGATTGGGTTATGATTTTTGTTACAACATTATCTTGTATATCCATGATGTTTGAAACACCATTTTATAGAGTTATGGAACATCCAGGACTTCAAATAGCTGAATATGCATTTGTTATATTTATGAGTTTAGAATTGGCATTAAAAATTTTAGCTGATGGTTTATTTTTTACACCAAAAGCATATATTAAAGATGTTGCCTCCGTATTAGATGTATTTATATATATTGTATCAACATTATTTTTATGTTGGATGCCAAAGCATGTACCAACAAATAGTACAGCACAACTTTTAATGATATTAAGATGTGTTAGACCATTAAGAATTTTTACATTAGTACCACATATGAGAAAAGTTGTATATGAATTATGTCGTGGCTTTAAAGAAATTTTATTAGTATCAACTTTATTAATATTATTAATGTTTGTATTTGCCAGTTATGGTGTACAATTATATGGTGGAAGATTGGCAAGATGTAATGATCCAACAATACTTAAACGTGAAGATTGTGTTGGTGTATTTATGAGACGGGTTTTTGTTACAAAAATGAAATTAGTACCACGACTTAATGAATCATATCCATCAATGCTAGTACCAAGAGTTTGGGCAAATCCAAGACGTTTTAATTTTGATAATATTGGTGATGCAATGTTAACATTATTTGAAGTATTATCTTTTAAAGGATGGTTAGATGTAAGAGATGTATTAATTAAAGCTGTTGGACCGGTATATTTTTTTGAAAATATATATATATAATAAAATGTTTATAATTATATTTTTTTTTCAGATTCATGCTATTTATATTCATATATATATATTTTTGGGTTGTATGATTGGTTTAACATTATTTGTTGGTGTTGTTATTGCAAATTATTCTGAAAACAAAGGTACAGCCTTATTAACTGTTGATCAAAGAAGATGGTGTGATTTAAAGAAACGTTTAAAAATTGCTCAACCATTACATTTGCCACCAAGACCAGATGGAAAAAAAATTAGAGCATTTACATATGATATAACACAGAATATAACATTTAAAAGATTTATTGCAGTTGTTGTTTTAATTAATAGTATGTTATTATCAATAACAGTAAGTTTTTTTTTTCAATTCCATTATTAACAATTATTTTTCTAATGTTTTTTATATTTTGTTTTTTTTTTTTTTTAGTGGATAAAAGATGAAATACATACAGAACGATTGGTTATATTGAGTACATTTTTAACATTTGTTTTTGTAATTGAAGTTGTTATGAAAAATATTGCATTCACACCACGTGGATATTGGCAATCACGACGAAATCGTTATGATTTATTAGTGACTGTTGCTGGAGTTGTATGGATATTTTTACAAACAATTCTTCGGGTATGAATATCAATATTTATTTAATTATAGGATATAAAATTAAATAACAATCATATAAAGAATTTAAAAAATAGTAAAAAAAAAAAAAATCTATGAAATCTTTGGTTTTGAAGATGTGAATTGCCGTAGATTTTGTAGAAGAAAAATTGGGTTGGTCATATAACATTATAGTATTAATATTCTGTAATAGGGCATTGACACCAGAAAACAGCATTGTTTTTCGAGAATTTTGTTTTTTGGGGATTTACTCCTCGGGAATTTTTTTTTTTCTTGGGGATTTTGTCCGTAACCCAAGAAAATTTTGTGGCATTAATTTAAGGGGTTAATAGGTTTTTTTTTTTTTTAGAATTAATATTTTTTTTTATTAACAAACTAGATTGGAATTATACTGTTAGTGTATTGGGGACAAAGTAGTAAATTTATAATATATAGTTCATAACAGATATAGAAACATTATTTCTATAGCCCTTTTTTGCCACAATATTTTATTAACCCCTTTTAAAAACAATTATAAATATCTCTGCTCCGGTTTTTTTTTCTTACTCTTCAAAGCAACATTTTATTATCTATAAGCAGCAGTAAATTCAGGCAATTGCTATATTTATGTTTTCTAAGTTGGTACAGTGTAATTCAGGACAAATTTTTTAAAAAAATTCTATATTTTCACTCTTCCTTTGATTTTTTTTTAATTAAATAAGTGTTTTCAAAATATATTTTTTGTATTTATATATATTTATTTTTTTTTTTTTTTTTTTTTGATGTTGTAAATATGTTTACAGAGCCATCTATCATATTTTATTGGTTTTATGGTTGTAATTTTGCGTTTCTTCACCATAACCGGAAAGCATACAACTCTCAAAATGTTAATGTTAACTGTTGGTGTATCCGTTTGTAAATCATTTTTTATAATATTTGGTATGTTTTTATTAGTATTTTTTTACGCGCTTGCTGGTACAATATTATTTGGCACTGTTAAATACGGTGAAGGTATCGGAAGGCGCGCTAATTTCGGCTCACCAGTAACGGGTGTTGCTATGCTTTTCCGTATTGTTACCGGTGAAGATTGGAACAAAATTATGCATGATTGTATGGTTCAACCACCTTATTGTACAATGGCAACAAATTATTGGGAAACTGATTGTGGAAATTTTACAGCTAGTTTAATATATTTTTGTACATTTTATGTGATTATAACTTATATTGTTCTCAATTTACTTGTGGGTATGTATGAATAATATTACAATTAAAAAAAAAAATATTATAAAAAAAAACAAAAAAAAAAAAAAAAAAAAAAAAAAAAATAATATATTTATAAATAAAACTAAAAATGAAAAACCAATAAATTAAAAAAAAAAATTTCATTTTTAAATACTATTATAAGTATATATATATTTTTTTTTTTTTGAAAAAAACAAAAGAAAATTTTGTTAACATTTTTTTAAGAAAATTTTCTTTTGAAACAAAAAAAAAAAAAATTTTAAATTTAAATTTATTTTTTATTTTTAATGTTTCCTATTTTTCTAATATTACTTTTAACTCTTTTTCTCTTACGAAAAACTATGTAAATATAATATTATATATATATTCATTTTTATATATATAATTTTATATATATAATATGTATAACATACATTTTTAAAAAAAAAAGAATTAAGAAAAAGTTTAAGGCCATTAATATATATAAATTAACAATAACTATATTAAATTTTAAATTTAATTTTCAAAATATGGTATAAATATTCATACACACATATATACTAAAACTCATATATATCCAATATATATATATATTATTAAAACAAAATTTAAAAATTTAAAAAAATACTGATGCAAACAAAAGTGCAATGTAATTCGAGTAATGTGTTCGTTCACCGCTTCCAAAAATTTTGGTTTTGAACTAGAGCCCAGAACAACTATTGATTTAATTATTGAGACAATTATATTGTTAGTTGTTAACATCGATTATTTTCGATATTAATTTTTTAATGTCAAATTTTTTGTAGCGAATGTCAATACTTATATGAAAAAATGTAATTCTAAAAATAAAAAAATCAGATTTTGTTTATGACGAATAAAATCTGTGGAAAATATCCAAAACTTGATAACCGTAATTTTTCCCTTTTTGAGATAACATTTGAAGTGGACTGTTTAACATCAAATCTTTGCACTGCCAAAAATAAATAAGCGTTTATTTAATTAAAAATCCCTCAAATGGTTATTAATAATGTTTTAAATAAACATTTTGTGTCACAAAATATTTTTAAAAATTTTCAAACACGTTTATTGAAAAACTGTAATTTTGCGGTTATCAAGTTTTGGATATTTTCCACAGAAATATAAATATACATAAAGATTTAAATTAAAATTGGTTCAATAAAAAAATGATAAAGTTACACATTTTGATTGTAAATTTAGCAACATATATAAAATACTAAAAGGAGAAAGGGTGGTAATCCTATACAGAAAAAGACGAAAGGAATCTTTTAAACCAAAAAAAAAAAAAAAAAAAAAAAGGGTTAGGCCGGAGCCGTATTTTAAGCATAAAATGTACTTAACCAAAATTGTAAAATGTTATTTATTTCAAAAAAAAAAAAATAAAAATTTAAATATAAATTAAAAGATGAATTTCTTACATTTTCTCCGATGATCCTTATAATCAAAAAGCTCAAAATTCTTAGTTCTTATAAACCTTTCGGATGTATACGATTTCTAATTAGTGTGTACCTTTTGAATTTCGTTTAAACCTTCTCAAAAATATTATTAAAATGCATGTATGAATATATATACCGAATTTTTGTGCGCCAATTAAATAAATAACCTTTATCACATGCAACTATTTCCTCTTACTGCACATACACTCTTTCTTGGTTTTTACATATACTACTATTAAATTAAATAAATGTGTACATTTTAATAATTAATTAATTATATATGTACATACCGGATTTTATGTATATATTTACATACCTATATATATATATATGTGTATGTATATATATATATAAAATACAATAAAAATATTAAAAAAATAATTTAAATATATTTTTTTTTGCTATAATAATTAATAAACATTACATATTTTTTATTTTTTTTTTTAACTTTTCCTTTTTAAAAATATTAATAAAAATGTTTCGAATTCCTTTGAATTTTTTCCTTCACACTGATTTTAACAGTTTAGTTCTTAAATTATACAAAGATTAAAGTAAAATAAAAAAAATTTTGACAAAATTATTTTAATAATAATTATGATTTCATTATATTAGGTACCCAGATAATTTAATATTAAATATATTAGGGTACCCTGATCAACCAAAAAAAAAAGCAGCAGGTTACCTAACATTTTTTTTTTTTCATTTACTGTTGTAGGGAAATAAGAGTTTGACGTTTCAAAAATTGTCACGTATTAAAATTTTTATTTTGAAAAATTCTCAAACAAACAGTAGTGTGGTTAATGTGTCGAAATTTTATTTGAGAGACCCGGGTCGGGTCGGTGCAAATATGTGAAGTGAAAAAAAAAAATACATTTTTCTGAATATTTTTTTGTTTTTAGACTCGACTCAGCGACCATTTTGCCAGTGAAATCAAATTATTATGGCATATCCAATAATTAATAAATTGTATATCTTTAAAAAAAATTACAATAATATAAATATATAAAAAAAAAAATAATTTAATTAAATATTATAACTCACAGATATTATAGAAGAAAGACCTTACAGTTCAAATATGAAATTATTACAATATATTTATAACAAATGGATTTCTACTTATCTCATGTTAAAATTGTATGTGGAATTCCACTACATTGGCTAAATTTCGAGCCAGTATTTGAAAATATTTTTTTTAAATACCGTAATATTTTTTTCTTCTTAGGTACCTACTTCTTTTCTAATATTAGCAATTCCTTGTATTTATTTTTATAAGACTAGGAGCTCTGAAATTTTTGTCTTATCACTATACTATAGTCTATATCAAGGGTGGGCAACAGCCGGCCCGCGGGCCAATTACGGCCCGGTTTAATATTTTATCCGGCCCGATAGCAAAAATAGTACATTTGAAATATGCAATAATTTTTAATATTTTATTACATCTACTACATTACATTATTTTACATCTACTATAAAAATCGTATTTTACATCTACTACATTTCAAAATGATACAAAATATAATGATGATTTATATTTGACATTTCAATAAATATTTGAACAGTTGCCGTTGATTGGATACATATTTTGAGTTCACTATCCAATTATAGTTAAATTAATTTATATTTAATATTATTTAAATGAATTTAATAAATAAATAATATTATTTAAATGAAAATAGTTTACAAAAAAAAAAATCAAGATTCTATCGCTTGTTTATACTTAAAAATAAATGCCTTATCTTACATATACAGATAAAATGGCCCGCGACTTATTTTTTAAGAAAAAAATTTGCCCTTTGTCTCCAACTGTTGCCCACCCGTGGCTCTATATAAACAATTCAATATTCGTAAAAAGTTTTAGTATTATTGGGGGGGGGGGGGGGGGGGGAGTTTCAAATAACTTAAATTAAACTTCTTTCATTTTTATATACATAAATAAATATTTATGCGATAAATAATGAAAATTAAGAACAGTTGTTAAAGTTTTTTTTTACATTTTATTAAACATAAAACCGATTTAATAAGCTCTTTTACTTTGCATAAATGTATATTATATTTTAATTTTAATTAATATTAAAATTTATTAATTTAATAATAATTATTAGAAATTAAATTTTTTTTTTTTGTTTTTTCAAACAAAATTTTTAATTTGAGATAAAAATTATAGGAGAGAATTGAATAAGAATTCAAACATTATTTACATTAATTACATATAAAGTTTTAATTATATTACTTAATTAATAATTTTTTTTTACTTTTATTATTATTATTATTATTATTATTATCTTTTATATAATTATAAAATATTATATATTTCCACACAGTTAAATTTTTCCAATATGAAACTTATTATAATTGGATAAAATAAAATATTTTAGAGCAAAAGAGTTAAATTTAACTAAACAAAACACCAAAAAAAAAAAAAAAAAAAAAAAAAATAATAAAATAAAAAAAAGAAAATAAATAAAATAAAAAATTAAAATTTAATGAAAATCAAAATGTTTGAAATTTTTTTTCAGCATTTTAATAATAATTATTTAATAAAATACAAAACAATAAAAAAACACAATAAAATAATGAAACAATTCACTATCCAAAAACAATAAAAAATAAAACAGTCTTGTTCTCATAATTACACGCAAAAAAATATAATCATTTTCAGTTTTCATATTTTTCATATATAAATATTTAAAAAGGAAAGTTTAGAAAATATAAAATTAAAAATTATAATTTTTATTTTTATTATTTAATTTTAATTAAAACAATTTTTTTTTCACATTTCACACAAATTCATTGGAAATCAATTTGTCATTCCATTACACAATAATTAAATTTTGACACTAAAATTTCAATTGTATATTAGAGAAATTGACTTATACAAAAAAAAAACTTATACTAAAGGTGGTGTCGGGAGAATCAATTCAACTTGGTTGATTTTGAAATTTTTCAATTCCACTCAAAAATTTCCCGGTGTCGGCTAAGCCAATTGAATTAGTTTCAATTAATTGAATCAAGTTGTTTCAATTTTGATTTTTTGACAACAGAAATGTCAGTATTATAAAAATAATTTAAACGAAAATTTTTTTTTAGTTTTTAGACGGTTTATTTTGTGCTGCATTATATTTACTACTAATAATTTTTGCAATGAGTTTTTTGTGGTTGCTTCCATTAGATTGATTAATTTTTCTAATTGTTTCCTGTTGCTGAAACATTTTTTTCCTGAAAATAATAAATAATAAATTTTCATATTTATATAAATTATTTATCTTTATTTACCTTTCTAAATTACTCATTTTAATTTTTCTTTTTGAAATTTTTAAACACAAACAACACCAATAACAGAATAAATTTAACAGAATAGATTTAAACATAAACAACGCCAATGCCATAATGTAATTTCAAACACAAAAATGTATTTGAATTTGAAAGTCGACTCAGACGACTTTAAACAACACAAATTGATTTCCCCGACACCGATAGTTGACTCAAATCGACTTAAGTTGAAAGTCAAAAAAAAATTGATTCTCTCGACACCACCTTTAGCTTATACAAAAAAAAATCTTTGGAAGAAATCTTAAAGGAAAAATCCTGCCAGTAAATTTCCAGTTTTATTTCTTTATCTCTATATATTATAATTAGACTTAAGTTAACTGTATAACATATAAATCCCACTTAACTTAAGCTAGTAGCAAAATAGTAGAATTTTTAACTTAAAATAATTAAAAAAAAATAAAACTCTTATGGACCTACAAAAAAAAAATTCCTAACGATGGTGTATAGTTATTAGGACGTTGATCTTTCAAGGAAAGGATCTTAGATTCAAACCCTGATCGGATTATATGAAATAAAAAAAATATATATATATATGTATATATTATAATTTAAATCATAATAGTTTTTATTATATAAAATAAATATACCTGCCATACCTGAAAAGTAGCGGTTAACCCACTAAGATTGAAATAAGATAAAAATTATAATGTTAAAATCTGGACGCAGAAAAAATGCACAAAGTTTTTTTTAAGAACACTACTAAAGTTCGTCGAAACGGAAAAACAGCAAAATTGTAGCTCTTTTTTTTTGTGCACCAACTTTTATTTAATAAACTATATTTTGTACTACTTTTGCTTAACGAAATATTTGCGAAAAATTTAAAATATATACATACATACATGTAACCTAGAGAAGTGACCCTTGGGGTTACAGAATTCAATTCCAAAAGTTTATCAAGATAAACTTTATGAAAGATAATAATAGAAAAACATTATACATATATGAAAATTAAAAATATTTCGTTAAAAATTCGGCTGTACACGTGTGCGTAGACAGACAGACAGACAGTCTGTCATACGTCCATACATACATACATACATACAGACGGACATCACAAAAAAAGAAAAAAACGTTTTTTGGGTTTCTGCGCATCTGCGAGTTTGCAAAAATCTTAGATTTCAATTTTTGATGCGAAAACAATACCCTACCGTTTATTATATATGAGATTATATAGCGGTTGGTAAAAAGGAGAAATTCGATTCGATTTTCGAAATCATTTTGAATTTCTCAAAATCTAGCATTTACAATCAAAATTGAGGGAGTTTCATAACACTTACGGCCGAAGGTTTCATGGAAAGTACTGTTTTAAGTGCTTTCCAAATATTAATAATTAATAAAAATAAAAAATTTAATTTAATTACGAAATAAAGATTAAAAAGAATCTTTTTCTAGAATGTTTAAAAAAAATTCGGAATTTGGGGTAATTTAAAGTAGTCTGCTCTTTTTCGTACTGTACACTAATATGTTACAAATAAATAATTTGGCGGTGAGTTTTTTTATAATTAGACATAAAATTCAAATTATTTATTAATAGTACGTTCATAAACTTTAGACTACTGGATTTTCTGAAAATCCTCAAAATCACGTCGTTCCTCCATGAATATTTGATTTTTGTTAAAATTATTTGTTTTTTATTGATGTCGTTATTGGTTTCACCTATCGGTACAAAAAACAAAATTTTTATTTTGTAAAACTAAAAAATTGTCAACTGTGTGTATTTTTATATTTTAATATCTTTAACATTAAGTGATTTATGAATTTAGTCTTAAAATTATATTTAAATATCAATAATATTAAAAAAAAAAAGTAGAGCAGATGCCCTAATTAAGGGCGATGTCAAAGATTAGTCCGAAGTACCAAAGCATATTAGTTGCCTCTGTCTAAGACAACTCTGACTTTGTAGCCAACTAAAAAATTTTCTTCTTTGATAATCTCACCTACTGAGTTAATTTTTCGATGTCATTGCGCCCGTAAACACGATAATTCAAAAAATAATGATGCTACCATGATTTGCAAGGTTCACTGCAGGTAAATAGGCGAAATTGAGCCATGGGTTCAGATTCTGGAAGCTTCCGATCGAACTTAGGGCATATCTTCGAAACTAATAAAAACAAAACCATCAAATTTGGTACAAGAGTATTTCTTACTCTTTCCCTTGTGTCCCAAAAGTTTGGAATAATTTGGTATGATAGTTCGGATACCTCCCACACACCTAGCAAGACCTAAAAGCTTATCACCGAAATTAATAAAGATATTAACTTTATATTTAGTACAAGGGTTTTCCTTTCTGCTTGCATTATCTACTTAAAATTTGGAAATAATTGGAGTGGTGGTTCAGATATCTCCCACGCACCTCCAAGACTTTGATAATTTTAAATAATCAATACAAAAATCAAAAAATTCATGGAGTTTTACCATTTTTTCATTATTTCCCCAAAATTTGGAATGGATTAGGTTGGTAGTTCGGGTACCTCACACCCACCTCTTAAAACCTAACAAGCATATCTTCGAAATTAATAATGATAAAACCTTGAAATTCGGTACAACGTACTTCCAGTTTTCATTAAGTTTCTGTTTTCATTATGTTCTTGAATTTTGAAATGAATTGCAATGAATAAGCATATCTTTGAAATTGATAAAGAACGAATCTTGAAATGTTAAAGAAGAGTATTCAGTCTAGGCTTCTAAGAAGAACAAAATTAGTGGTTCGGATAACTACTACCTAGACCTAACTATCGGCTGGGTGGCACAGTGGTTAGAGTGTCGATCTTTCATGCGAAAGGCCCCCGACTCGAATCCCAGGGAAAGTGAAAAAAAAACTTTTATCTGGTTTTCAACTCGACTCAGCTACCATTCGCCTTTCGAGCTCAAATTAATGGCTTAATTAATAATTAATAATTATATATCTTTAATAAAAAATACATAAATATAACAATATAAACAAATACAAAATGTAAACAAATAATTCAATTAAATAATATAACTCACTGATATAGAATACCATATAACACAAATACAAATACAAAAAAGACATTTCTACATGTTATAAGGCGTAGTACTAACTCATGTTTAAATTGTATGTGGAATTCATTTGATTAGTTCTAATATATGAATATATCTCCCCTGTTCCGACATGCACATATATAGTCAGGCTGTTTAGCCTATGACAGTGAACAGTTAGCAGTTGCCGGCAAAAAAAAAAAAAAAAAAAACACTAGCATATCTTCGCAGTTAATAAAGTTAGAAAATTATATATACAAGTTAGTTCTGTATTCGTGTATTGAAGTGGGCGTTCGTGTAACTATCAATTGATTTTTTTATGTGTATAGGGTACTACTAAGTTGGTTACATCGACGTACTGTTGTTTCCCTATTTGTTTTGATTTTATATTTAAATGTTTTTTTAAAAGTTTTCCTTTGAGATTTTTTCCGCCGCAAAAAATAAAATTGAATCCTAATAGTTTGGATTTTTTTTTTTTTTTCTTTTAATATATCTTTTAATAATATAAAATTTTATTCGCATACATATATCCTGGTATACTTATATTATATTTAATTTTTATTATTATTGCAACAATATTTCTTAATAATTTTAACATCCAATTTTTTTAACTTTACAAATCACAGTTCAAAATGCATTAAGATATTTTTTCTTAAATTTAGAAAACAAATAAGTAGAGATAAACAATTGATAGTTTTACCTATTTTGCTTTTAATGCGTATCCACTAATTTTATATTTAAAGTTAATTCAATTTTTTTTTTTTTATTTAGTTTAAAAAAGGCTTCATTAAAATTTTTTTTCTTTAATCTTAAAAAAAAAACAAAATATGTTAATAATTTAATTTTTATTTTTTAAGCATAAATTGATCGTATAAATATAATAATGATACATGTAATCTTTTTATCAAAAGACAATGGTCTCGCTCAGGAGAATGTAACATTATACAAAATTGTAGCGGTATTGCATTTTGCATTGCATAGTTGAATTAAACGATTTGCAGCAAAATTAAATAGCATTTAATTCTGCTGTGTCACTTTTCGTTTATTTTTATTAAAATTAAAATATTTAAACTACCTACTTGAATCGTAATAAAGAGTTTCTTTGACCTCAAAAAAAAAACCTTTCAACAATTCTATTTATTTTTATTAAATTTTTATTTAAATTCAAATTTTTAAAATTAATTTTACTTGTTTTTTTTGTTATTATTTTTATTTTTTATCCCTTAATCATAATTAATTAATACAAGGAGCTGTAATAAAGAATATTTAAAATTTTTTTGACTTCCGGATGTCAAAAAGTTAAACGGTAAAAATAATTTAAGAAATTGGTTGTGTAGTAATGTCAAATGTGTAATATCTACAAGTTAGTTTATAAATAGAACGATGTCGACAATGGAATTCCGCTGCTTAAAATAGAATAATGTTTAAAACAGCTGTTTCGGAATCTGCTGTTAATGTCGAAACTTTTATTTTACAAAATACCATATAAACTAGGTAAATTAAAAAACGGAAGCAATTTTGAAAACTTAAACAAAAGAAATTACTAAAATGCTAAGAAAAATTTAGCGACAATGTTTGGATTGGAGAAATAAATGAACAATTGTAAAAATTAATTTTTTAAAAAAAAACCTTTTTAAAAATGAAAGAAAAAGTTAAAGAAGATCTTTTTTCAAATTAACAAGAATGAATGTTTATATTCATATAATTTACTTCTGTCTTTTCCCAAATTTTAAAAGATAAATTGCAAAAGTTTTCAGATTGAAAAATTAAGAATTGACACTAAAAATGAGCAAAATACTTTTGAATAATTTTAGTTAATATTTATTAATTATTTATTAGTTTAACTCGAACTTAATAAAATTTTAACAATTAGTTATATATAACTTTAAAAAAATAATTAAGCTTATGAATTAAGTTAATTATTTGTTATTTAGCACAAAGTTGAAGCCAAAAAAGCATTATTATATATCAGAAAAATTAAATCCAAATTTTAACTGCTTCAATTAATATCCGTTCCGTTTTTTAATTGTAATTTAATTTATTACAGCCATTGTGTCATAAGAAAAGAAGAATTGTAATATCGACTAAAAACCGATTGTTATTGTCTTCTGGCGGCGCCGTAAAAAATAGAAATTAAAATTATTTTGTCGGCAACAACTTTCCGACATAAAAATTCCGACATCATTATGGGAAATTCAATTATTCAATACACAGAGAAAAATCAACTTTGTCATTTGGCCGCGGAAAATCGACATAATTCTATTTATACCTATAGATGGAAAAAATATTTAAAATATTATTTTTATTTTTAGTAATTAGAATTTCAATTAAAAAGTAAAGATTATTAATATTTATAAAGTATTTGAAATATTAATGCACCATCCTATATAAACAAGATTAATTTGTTTATTTATTTATTTTTATATACCTAATAATTTGGTGAGAATAAATCAATGTTATGTAAATTGACAAGAATAGAAGAATATAAAATTTCCGTTTTTGCCGTTCCATTTAATTCAGCAAAATATAACTTTATATTTTTCTAGATATTTCTTTATTTTCAAATTTCTTCGTATTTTTTTTTTTTTTTTTTTTTTGTGAAATTTATATTTATTTTGATATAATTTTTGCCCACATTAAGCCTAAAAGTAATTAAAAAGTTTTCCAAAAGTTACCTAGCTTAATAAAACTAAAATTGGATTTACCTTTAATATAACTAACTCTCTATAGATCATTTTATTATTTTTTTTTTTTAATTAATTTTTCAAATTTTGAAAGTTATTTTATTTAATATTTATATTAGGTATTTTTTATATAGTTAATTTATTAAAAAAAAAAAATTTACAGCTAATCTGAAGACTTGCTTTGCGATATGCGATGATCCGGGATAACATTTGAATAAAGTTCGGTAAAAAAAATCAATTACGATTAACCGATGTATTCAAATATTAAATATTATGATATAATAAGGTTCAAAAAAATGTCATAAATTTAACATTATCATTTTCTTAAACATTCATTTTAAATACTTAATAAAAACATAAAACATACATATACACATACAAAAAGCAAAATTATACTCCTATTCGATGTCTTTTTCTTGGTTTTGTCTACAAAAAAAAAAAATATCTTTTTTTTTTTTTGTTTTTTCTTTTTCTTTTTTTTTTCAAAATCATACAACTTTTAGCTATTATCATGGAGAACTTCTCATTGTTCTACTCTAACGAAGAAGATGCATTATTATCATATGCAGACATAAGAAATTTTCAAAATACATGGAATATTGTTGATATACATCAACGTGGTGTTATACCTGTTAGACGAGTTAAATTTATATTACGTTTATTAAAAGGACGACTTGAATGTGATCCACAAAAGGATCGTTTATTATTCAAATATATGTGCTACGAATTAGATAAATTGCATAATGGTGAAGATGTTACATTCCACGATGTTATTAAGTAATAAGAAAAACATATTATTATTTTTATTTATGTGCCTATCTTAAGTTTTAAAGTTTTATTTTTTATTTTTATAAATTTGAGGATATGCGAAAAACATTTTTTTTTTTTATATTTTTTTTCAACTGAAATCTCGGACATGCGTGTATCATATTGTACATTATGCGTGTATAGTTGGAATCATATTCAATTTAATGCGTTCCCTACAGTTTATAATACGTCTACGATAAACCTAAGTTTAAAAAGAATTTTTAACACATTTCTTCAAATATTCCTTCAAGTTTTCCCCGCATCCCCTTTATTACCATAATTCTTAAACTTCCAAACTCAGTTCTACAAAATCCTTTCTTATTCTCATATATATAGAAACTGAGACTACAGTACTTAATGTTTGGCTTTCGATGCTTTCCACTTTCCCTATGCAAAAGAAAATTTACATATAGTTTTGGTTAAAAATTCGTTACTGCTAACGTGTACATACATACATTATAACCTTACTAACGAAGGCAATGTTTAAACACTTCCTTAACCCAAAAATTAGATTTTATATTTATGAATTTTTCGCATTTCGTTAAAATTTATTTTTTTGCTTTAAGGGAGGTTTTTTTTAATTTTTTTTTCTTTGTTATTTTTTTTTTTTTGTAAAAATTTTTCGTAGCATGTTATCGTATCGATCCGTTGATATAAGAAAGGCATTACAACTAGAAGAGCTGTTAGCTAGAGAAGAATTTGAATATATAATTGAAGAAGAAGTTGCCAAACAAACAATTAGAACATGGTTAGAAGGATGTTTAAAAAAAATAAGGACTCAAAATGCAAGTGTAAGCGTAACTTAATATTGAAAAAAAAAAAAAATCAATTTGGTAATTTTTTTTTTTTTTTATTGTAGAAACAACAAAATTCATTAATTGCTGGACTTCGTGCAACGAATGAAATGTTGATGAAAGATAATGTTTTTGAGGAAAAAAGTAAAGAAAGTCAAACAACTCAACAGCAGCAACAACAACAACAACAACAACAGCAACAACAACAGCAACAACAACAACCACAACCAGGAGGTTAGTAATATATTATAATGTATATGTTTGAATAAAAATTAACAAAATTTTTTTTATTAAACTTTTTTTTTGAATAAAAATTTTCCAGCTACAATAACATCAACAACAACAATACAATCTGGAACAGGTGCTCCTAGTTCTGGTAGTAGTAGTATTGGTCAAACCGGTGGTAGTGGTTCTAGTGGTTCAAGCGGTATATTAATATCAAGTGATCGTCAACAAATATCAAATTTTCCACAATTTGCAAATATTATAACAACATCTCAATCAACACCAACAACAACAACAACAATAACAACAATAACAAAAAACCAAGAGTTAGATTCTTGTTCTGGAATAAACTTAACAAATAAAGAAAATAATATTTTAAATAATCAAATGACTATTTCAATAACACCAAGTAGTAGTTCAGCAATTATTGTTTCATCAACAACTCCAGCTAGCTGTAGCAATAGTCAAATAAGTACATCAGAATTACGAGCACGTAAACCATCAACAAAAACAATATTAAATCGTTCTGATTCGACGGGTAGCTCAAGTGGACGTAAATTTTTAGCACCAACATTATCTGATCCACAAGCACGTACAGATAAAGATCGTTATTCTAGTAAAAAAAAAACTGCACAACAAATTTCATCTGCATGTCAAGCTGTATCATCATCATCATCAATAGTACAAAGACAGCCACATTTAAATGAATTAAATCATCGTTATCATCATAATACACATATTTTATATTATCCGTCAATTACTGAATCATACCGTACTAATATTTCCCAATTAAATCAACAACAATTACAAATGCAACAACAACAACAACAAATAGTTAGTGGTACAGGTACAACAAATGTTTTTGGTTATGGTAATATAACATTAGGTGTAAATAATAATAATTTAATTAATGATTTAGATATAACTAATTCAAATAATAAAATATTATCATACAATACCCAAGCTAATATGGTATTTGAAGTTCATGATTGGTGGTCAGAACAAGTTGTATGTACTTTAAGTAGTGATGAAGAAACGTAACCGTAAAATAAATTAAATTAAAATAAAAAGTAATATAATTTTGTAAAAAATTTAGTTTGTAAATGATTTAGGATTTTATTAAACAAATTAAAACTAATATGTTAAATGTTATACATACCTATTATAAAAAATAAATAAATTAAACAAGTTTTTTATTTGCCTTTCAGAAAGTTTTTGTTTATGTTAAAGTGTGACGTTAACAAATAATTCGATATAATATTCGATATAATTCCTTCTATTCCTTCTATTCCTTCTATTCGATATAATTCCTTCTAGCCATTTTTAAATATAAATTTGTAAATTGTAAACTTAGCTCTTTTACCGCAACATGCTTATTTATGTTAAAATATTTGGGGGAGGTGAAGTAAAGTCGATTCTTTTTTTTTTTTAACAAAACCAGTTGAAATATAGGTAGTTGAATGGACCATTCTACTTTTTTTGAACAAAAATTAGCCGAATGCAAAATAGGAAATAAAGTCGAATTTTGAATTCAATCTTATTTAAAAAAATAAAATAAGTGAAATAAATTCGATTCAGTTATAGGTATTACCAAAAATAGTTCAAATAAAGTCGAGTTTCTATCTTATATCCAGTAAAAATTGTCCCAATTTAAGGATAGCGGTATAATGATTTTCTTTATCTTAATTTCTTATTTTGTATTCAGTTTAGTGTAAATTTTTTTTAAAAATTAATTTTTGGAATTTTTAGTTCATTTATGATTTTATATACATACCTATGTACCTATCATTTACTTTTTACGGTTTTTTATACACTACAAAGAATATTAATTTTAGAGTGTAACGTTAAGCGTTTCTCCTGCGAGATCGGACTATGAATTCAAATTTCAGAAGCTTCCGATCGAACCATTGAGAAACGAGCATAATTCCGAATCCAATACATATAGCACCTAAGATTTGGTATTGGTAAGAGTTTTTATACCTGTTTCCTGGTGTTCTCTAAATTTGGAATGAATTGAAAATTTGGTTCGGGTAGCTCCCATTTATCCCAAAACTTGATACATGGGTGTTCTATCGGTTTATATTATGTTCTTAAGATTTGGGATAGGTTGGAATAGTATTTCAGGTACTTCCTGATAGAAATTTTAGGAACACAATAATACGGGTTCAGAGCCCCTCGTTCAACTGGTGATCTCATGAGCTATTCAATATTTTTTATTTGCTAATTTTTGTTATTTATATACCTGAAATAAGTTAATTTTTTTAAGCTTGATATTTTTTATATGTTAATTTCTGGTTTTTTTTACCTACATACATACATATATAAATATAATTGAAGTGATATTTTTTTTTGTTTTAATATTTAAAAAAATGAACTGATGTAATAAAATAAAAAATTTTGAAATGAAATTTGAAATATTGAATTCCTTTTTTTCTATTATTAAAACTTAAATATGGAATTTAAACGAGGAAACTACTATAAATGTAACAATTAAAAATTGGTTTTAAAATAAAAATAATACAAAACCTAAAAAAGTGTTAACCTAATCTACTACACTTACTTGAAGAGATGTAGCAGATTTTACTACTCGAAAATTTCATTTAGCTGAAGCACTCAATAGACGTTTAATTTTTTAAAACTGAACAGAGCATGAACTGCCAAAAAAAAAATCGCTCAGAGCGTGTGATTCATGTTTTATTTTAAAATTTGCTAATCGTGTTTTTTTATTAAATCTGAACGCTCAGAGCGTGCTCAGAACCATGCCGTAATTTAAAAACAACGCTAATATGACGAAGTATTAAAAGAATATTACTTAATAAAATCTATTTTTGTTATAGGCGTCTTTTTTTAGCTCTGAGCAATCTCAAATAAGTGCTCAGTTCAAATATTTCATGGATGCATCATGGAGGCGATCATTGTGGCCATAGCATAACCTCCTGGACACTTTTGAAATTGTACTTCAAAAGTTAAACAAATGGAAAATAATGCAATGTTGCACTGAACGATTTGCAGCAAAATTAAATTACATTTCTTTTTGAGTGATTTTTAAAAAAATATTTTAAATTATTTCAATTATGGACACAATAGAGCATTTCAATGTCCTTAACTTAAAAACAATTTATTTATATCCTTGTTTATTTTTCTATTTCCTATTTTAATTATTTTTTAAATTCATAATTAAAAATTAATTAAGTTCGTTTTTTTTCAATCTTATATTTTTTATTTTTTAATCAAGTTTTATTTTAGAATAAATGCTTTACTTTAAAAAGTTCTCAGAAAATATTGTTAATAAATACTTTCTACATTAAAATGTGAGCACATAAACGTCAAATAAAATAAATTTTTGCTGCATCGAGCGTTGTATTTATCTTGTAGCGCTAGATTTTTAAAAATTTTTTTAAACATTTGAAACGTAGAGAAAGCGAAAAAGTTAAACAACTGTTTTAATGAAGGCGTAATGTCTGCGTCTATTGTAGACACTTTCATATAATTAAATACATTTAATTTAGTTTGACAGATAGCTGCGTGAAGAGAGCGAAACGAGAGCATTCATTGTAGTTAGACTATTAGCCATTATGAGCGCGCAGCAATAACGCAACATGCCAAGAAAAGAATTACAATACTAGAATGGCAAAAGAATGTTCCCGACTCTTTTCTTCTAATGGGATTTCCTATCCTGAATAATTCAAAAAAAAAATATGCATTTTTTGATCATAAATGAGAATGTTTAACAAGCAGTTTCTCATTAGTTTTTTTGTCTACATTTTTATTTTGAAATACATCTGGATTGGAAAGTGTATATTGTAAGTTATTTCGTTTAAAGATATATCCTATTTGATTTAATTTATTCTTAATTTTAATTATTTACTTATTATTATTATATAAATAATTGAACAAAACACCAAGAAACAAATTTGAATAAAATTAGAAGAAAAAATTGTAGTAATTGTAAAATAATGGAATCTCCATCAAATATATATTTAAATTAATTTTAATGAATTTATATATTTTGATTTATCTTCAGGTATTTATTCATCGTTGTAATGAAAATAAGTAAATCTAAAAAAAAATCATAATTTTTTGAACAAAACAAAAAGTATTAATAGTATTTCGTGAATATATAAACATTTTTAGCCATTTTTAGATATGAACGAACCTTTTGCAGACATGAAATCTACATTTATGTTATCCGTAAGGAGGTTTTTGATTTCTGTTTCAGATAACTTAACGTTCCCGAATAAAGAATTAAATAATTTTTTCTTTACCCCTTTTGTATTCAATTAAAATGTTATTTTTTATTTAAAAATTTTAGCATTATACATCATTTTCAAATTGGTTCTATTTAAATAAAGACAATTTTTTTGGTAAATTTAGAGAACGTTCACAATAATGAAAAATGTAAATCGGAAACGAAAACGAAAATGCCTTTAAAATAATTTAAAAAAAAAAAAAAAAACAGTTTCTTTTTATATTTCACTTTCAAAAAGAAATTATTCGCGAAGAAACTAGTAAATATAATAATAAAACGGTACACGTATTTATTTTTGAAATTTGTCTGAAAATTTTTTCTCTATTGCCATTCACAGTCAGTGTGTCATTTCAAAATTTTCAATACAATAATTTGACAGTTTGACTGAAAAACATTTTAAAACATTCTGTCAAAAAATCGATCAAAATAAAAATTTAATTGGGATAGAATTAAATATTAAGTACGTATAATGAAACATGTACATAATTAATTTCTTTGTTTAGATTTATTTATGGGAGCGTTGCTTTTTATAAATTCGCAATACCCAATTTGAAAATAAAGATTATCGTAAACAAAAAAATTGTGTGTGTGTAATATGCATATAACAAAAAAATATATATTTTCAAACGAATTAAAAATTACACCCATAAGAGAAAATATCAATATCTTCTTAATTATTATTTGCATATTTATCCTTTTTACCAATTTTTTTGATACCCTTCTGGTGGTATTTTGGAATAATAATTGAATTTTTAGTTATTTTCTTGTATTATTGCGTGCGAAAAACGAATATTTTTAAAAATATTTTAAATTTTTCCGAAAAGAAATTACATATGTCAAAAGCGGTCATATTAAAACAAAAAAACAAATCAGTCAAAAATCCAGTCAAAATATTTCGAATTTTTTTCCGGTCAAAGAACATTTTTTTCAGTCAAATTTGACCGGAATACTGTCAAAATGGCATCACTGATTCTAGTATCACTGTAATATCACTGTAAATATCACTGTAACGCTTTCATCATTTTGCATTGTGTTGTGATTGCAAAATTTGATTGTAACGTTTTTTTGACATTTTTCAACGTCGATGCTACGACATGGCTGGAATCATTGCGGCCGCCACGACATAAAAGGCTACTTTCGTTTGTGTTGTGTTGTGCTGCTTACTCAAGAATTATTTTATTTATGTAAAATTTATTAGTTTTATTTTTTATCTCTTGTTATGTTGACGTCTTTGTCACCGGCCTTTAACTTTTTAAATATTAATTTTACGTGCATTATATTTATGTGTATTTTTTTTTTTTTTATAATTTATTCATAAACTATTATTTGGTATAAAAAAAACTAAAAACAATTGGAAAATTAAAATTTGACATAATAAAAATGATTTTTAATTTTTTAAGTTAAAAAAAGACCAAATTGAGTTAAAATCGTCCATTTTTGTTTGTTTTTTTTTTTTCAAATAAAAAATATTTGTTCTATTGTTATACTGCAGCATAGTTATGTTAATCATATTATATTAAAACAATGATTTATATTTTATAATAAAGTAATTTTAATTAAAACAGGGTGCATTCTAGAATATTATATGGACAAAACGCAAAGGAATTATAGCATGAAATGAATGATTATTATTTTTAAAATAAATATTTTAATGTAAATATAGAAAATGTTTATTAATAATAAAAATATATATTTACTACTTTTTATATGTGCATATTTTTAATTTATAATTAGAACATTTTCAAATAAAATAAAAAAAAAAGGAATGTGCGGTGGTGACAATTAAATAAAATAAAAGTTTTTTTATTTGAAATTTTAAAATTTAAAAAGCATTAATTAACGAAATATGGAAATGATCTTGTGTTAAAAAATTGGATAAATTAGCTTCAGTTTGTGTTATAATTTTTATGTTATTTTATATGTGGCATGGCATCGACATTTTAATATATTTATGTATGTTTACATATACATAATATATACCTTTAACAAATTTTGTTTCACAGTAATGTTTTTTTAAACATAAACTTCTTTTAATATTAATTTTAGTTTTTACATACATATTGAAAGTTGGCTAAAGGAAATTATTAAGAAGCTAATGACAATTAAAATAGGAAGTGAACAACAAATAATGTAAGTAGCTATATTATTATAATATAAGTACATATATTTAAATCATATACATATAATTTAATTTTTAAGAAAAACTAAATATGAATACAGAATAGCCAGTGAAATATAGATATGTAATACAAATAAGTATAATCTTAAATTAATTGTTTTACTTAAAATATATGTGTTTATAATTTATATATCAAATACATATACAAAAAATGCATATACAAATACATTAGATAAAATGGTTTATTAAATGCACATTCATTAGCAGTGATGAAATCTTCAATACAATTGTACTTTTTTCAATACAATTGAATCCAGAAAATACAGTAGTTCACTCGAACCTAAATTCAATACACTCTACTGTGAATTTTTTTCGAAAATATAAAATATGTTCCATTTCAGAGTTTTAGCCAGAAGTTTCTCTAATAAAAAACTAACTGAATCAATATATATGTTTAGAAATATATATCGCATAACTCAAGCTATATTGTCAATACCACATTCCTCTACAAATATTGAGAGAATATTTTCGATCCAAAATTTAGTGAAAATAAAATACAAAAATAGACTGCAAATAATTGCAAAATTCAAAGCAAGGATTTAATAAAAAATTACCAGTGCCATAGTTTTAAGATGGAGAAAGACTTGATTTAAAAAAAATTTACAAAATGCTGCTATAATGGCAGAAGAATTATTAAATTAGGACTTAAAGATAAGAATTATGTGATTTTTGTCTTAATTCTTAAATTGAATTTGTTTTTTTTTTTGTTTGTTAATGTAGTTTTACTGTTGTATAATGTAAATATGTACATATATAAACAAATTTCAGTACAATTATTCTCAATTTAGTACAATTTTCATTATACTTTTTAGTACACTTCACTTTACTCATTTTTCATCCCTGTTCATTAGTATATTAGTTTATTATAAACAAAGAACATACATACAAAAAGTGATACTAAAATACATATAGTAATTTCAACTCATACTTGTATAAAATAAAAAATTGAATAAGGTGTGTGTAGCTGATGAAATATAGGTACCTTACATACGAATTTTATCCAAATTCTATTATCTCATAGATTCATTATTTATTACTAGAGACGAGAAAAGACAAAAGAATATAAAAAAAAAACAAGATATTTATGTTTTGCGTTTGAAAGAGACAAATATAAAAAATATAAAATATGCATAAAAAAAACATAATTATCCATGAAAGTTAACTTATAAATACTTATTTACAAAATTAAAATATGTTCGAACATATTTTTCTATAATTATAGAAGATATTTTTTATATGCAAAGTTAAATAAAGTCTATAAAATGTAAACAAACCAAATACTTAAACTTATATTTTAATTTTATGGATTTTTATTTAAAAATACTTATAATTGATTAAAATTTCAAATTTTGAATTGAAAAATTTCCCAAATATAAAATATAAACATTAAAATATTAGGTTATGTAAATTTTTGACTGTCAAAAATACAAAAAAAAAAATTGCCATAAAAATATAATCATTTTGCTCCGTAATTTACAGCACAAAAGTATTTAGAAAACATAATATTTTAGTCAGTATTTATTTTGACTCTTCCGACATTTTCCCCAATATTTTATCTATTTTCCTTGTCTCACAAATTATTTTTTTTTTATCTTCTGCCTTTGCTCTAACGTTATCTCCGATGTATCTGAGTAATAAAAATAATTATATCTTATCCACTTTCTTGCAGTTTAATTTCTTAATACTGCAAATTTCTGCAAAATAAATAAAGAAAAATACGAATAAAACTGGACCAAAGTCATAAGTAAAGTCGCTTGAGTGTCCCTTCTTACTATACATATTATAGATATTCTTTGATTTTGAATATATAATTAGGTACAATGTTCCACAAATTTTCTCTTATTTCCTATTTTTACTTTTAAATTTGTGCGTTTTTAGATTAGAACGTAATTAGAGAAACATAATTAATTGCTTTCGTTTTATTGCAATTTTAGCAGATTTGTTGAATTTTAAAATGATTTAATGCAAATTGTTTAAATTTACCGCATTTTGTAATTTTCTCAAAATTTGTTATACACCACAACAGATATTTAATCCAAATGCTAAAGCGATCTTACTTTTTTAATACAAAATTACAGGTGCTCTCAAAGTTTTTTTTATTTATAACAGGACGAAATCTTTAAAAATGGTTATCTTTAAAGTATAAATAACATTCTAAATTAGTAAATATAATTTCTAGCTTGTTGTTTGTTATGGGCTGGGTGGCACAGTGGTTAGAGTGCCAACCTTTCATGCGAAAGGCCCCGGGGTTCGAATCCCAGTGAAAGTGAAAAAACTTTTATCTGGTTTTCAACTCTACTCAGCTACCATTCGCTTTTGGGTTCAAATTAATGGCTTAATTAATAATTTATATATCTTTAATAAAAAATACATAAATATAACAATATAAACAAATACAAAATGTAAACAAATAATTCAATTAAATAATAAAACTCACTGATATAGAATACCATATAAATCTAATACAAAATATTACAACATAAACAAAAATAGAACTGCATTTATTGAAAATCTAAGACATTTCTACATGTTATAAGGCGTAGTACTATCTCATGTTTAAATTGTATGTGGAATTCATTTGATCAGTTCTAATATATGAATATATCTCCCCTGTTCCGAGACATGCACATATATAGTCAGGCTGTTTAGCCTATCACAGTGAACAGTTAGCACGTAGAGGTGCGGGCAAAAAAAAAAAAAAAAAAAAAAAAAAAATGGGAGATGTCATGTGCAATGTGAAATCCTACTATCAATATTTCCCACTAATTTTTAAGGAATATTATTGACTTTTTTTTATTTTATATATATCTTAAATTTTAATTATATTTGGTCACCATTTTGTTGAGAATAATTATAGTTAATATTTTTGTGCTTAACCACTACTTCACCGAGCCCCTTAGTTTCTACCTTTGTTTTTGTTTTTTATTTTTTTAGGCGCTGTTCAACTGTTAGGATTGTCTTCAAAAGATATGGTATGGTATTCCATAGGTACATGTTATTAGAATTGATATTCATGATTTCCACATACAATCTAAACATGAGATAGTACTAGGCCTTATAACTAATAGAAACGTCTTTGATTTTCAATAGATACAATTCTATTTTCAATGTAAATAATATTTTGTATTTAAATAATAGTGTACTATATATCTGTGAGTTAAATTATTGAATTAAACTATTTCTTTGCATTTTGTATTTATTTATATTGTTATATTATTGTATTTTTTAAATATTGATTAAGCCACTAATGTGACCCCAATGGCGAATGGTAGTTGAGCCAAGTCGAAAACCAGAAAATTTTTTTCAGTTTCATTTGGGATTCAAAGCGAGCCTTTCTCATGAAAGGTCAACACTCTAAACACTGTGCAATCCAGCCGTTTTGCATAAGTTAAATGGATTCTTTAGCTAATTTTGAATTAAGCTTAAAACTTAAATATTCTAATTTTACGAGTTTTGAGTTTTAAAAGTTAAAAGGATTGTTGTTTAAATTATTCTTAGAAATAAAGATTAGGACGATATAAACTATGTTTCCATAATAAATATTTCAAAATCTGAAGTTGACAGATTACTGCTGAATTGCGAAGTATTAATAAACAGTAAACTCTACCCAACCAAAATTAATAGAAGGAAAAAATTTGGGGTTTTGTCCCTTTTAATGTTTAGATTTGTATATAAAAAAAACTAAACCATTAATTTTTCTTAATATATTTGTTGAAAATAATAGTAGTCTTATTTGTCTGCGAACAGTTATATTACTTATATTTGTCATTGAGATATTGCAGTCTGTAACATTATATTTTTATGCTTCCCACAAACTAATTTACTTTCTTTGTGTGCAATTTGTGTCATACTCATAATTAAACAAATGATCAAAATTTTTTAATTGCATGCTCTATTTTTGTTAGATATCAATGGAAAAATAACAGGTTTTTTAATTGTAACTTGTAAGTATATATATATAAGTCCGAAATTGTGCATATATAATACTTTGCTTAATAAATTCTAAATTCTTAAATATTGCTTGTAAAATGTAATAATGTAATAATATTGAAAAATTAAATAAAAAAAATATACAAACAGTTTATTTTTTCATATATGCATTGTAATATGCATATATATATACATTTTGATACCAGTTTAAGTTTTGGCAATAAAAAAATATTATAATTGATTGACAATTTATCATTTTACACTTAATTGCTTTTCATTAATATTAACATGTAATTGCTAAAAGTGTTGTAAAATAGTAGTGCCTACATAAATGTTTTAATTATCTATTAAAAAAAAAAAAATTTTGTAAGATACTCAAGAGCAAAGTCGTCGTCTAAGCCAATTGAAAAGCATTTGAGACTTAAAAAAAAAGTGGATTAGTGTGGATATTTGATACGTGTTGGTGTGCTCATTTGGAGTTATGGCAAGAAAACTCGACAGCAATTTCAGCCTAGAAACCTTAATATTTTGCAGGATTCAATTTTATCTTAATTAAAATTTTGTTCAACTTTTATCTCATGCATGACGTCATATAAAATGCTTGACAAAGTGCATACTTTAATTTTGTTGATTTTTAATACAAATAAATACCTATTTTAGAAAAATAAATTGAAAAAAAAAAAAAAAAAAAACAAATTAGTATTTTTAAGAAAGATATAAATTCGGTTAAAAGATTGGTTGGAGACAAAACACATAAAACACATAAAATTTATTTGTTGCAACTGGTTTTTTTTTTTTTTTTGTTATTATTTATTTATTTTATTAAAACTTTTCGATGTAAATAAAACATAATACTTTTATAATCACACCTATTCTAAATTCCCTCGTAGACTTTCTACGAAAAATTGGCTATACGCTACGAAAAAAAAGTTTTAGTGATTCTAAATTCCCTCGTAGAAAATTAATTTTGCAATGGCAACTTTGACGTTTGAATTCATTTTTTTTTAAGTAAGAATGATGTTTATTGTGTTCAAATTTGTACATAGGTAGGTATCTAATAATTTTTTGAATATTATTTTGAGAAAAAAGTATTTTAAGATTAATTATAAATAAAAAAAAATAGTAAGATATTTCATATCATTTCTTTAATATTTTTGATTATGTCTAATTCTTTCATTATTTTACTCTTAAAAATTTTAATATAATATGAAGTACGAATTTGCTACGAATGAATATTTCTTTTGTAGATTTTTGCACTTTTCGTAGCGTTAAGTCAGAATTGAGAATTACTTTTTCGTAGATTATCTCCGATGTAGCTGTACGAGGGAATCTAGAATAGGGGTGAATATAATTTACATTTTTTTTTTTATAATATTTTTTAATAAAAACAATTCTTTTTATTTAGAATTTATTAAGTACATATATTAAAAAACTCTAATAAATATGAAATTTTCGCACGTTTATAAGAATTTAAAATAAATTAAAGAATACAAAATATTTGTAAGATCCTGATTAAATGCTTTTGTGTTTTTTATAAAATGCAAATTTTAAAAATGTGTGTTAGTTCCTCTTAATTTTTATAATTTTGTATTTAGTAATACTTAATTCCTTGTCATTCTTTGCATATATCCAATTTGAGTTTTTTCCAAAGAGTCGAAACTTTAACTATAATCAATTTATTACACTTTAACTACAAAATGGTATCTAATATCATTTATCTTTAAGATAATTTTATAATAATATTAAAAATTTTTTTACAAAAAATGCGCTACAAAAACACCAAAAAATAGTTTTTTAGTTAAAAAAATTTTTAAGATAGCAATATAATCCGTAATCCACTATATTTTTAAGCTTTTGATTTTCTAATAAAAACAATAGATAGTGAAGCCACACAATAAGGGTAGGCCATTTTGCTAGTCAAAAAAAAAAAATTAGAAAATGGCTTAGGCCAAAAAAAAAAATAACAGGGATGCAATGGAAATTTCCCCTTTTCAATTATATTTTCCCCTTTTCTACATTTAATTTTAATCCGATTTATGCAAAACAAAAAAAAAAATTTCTTTTTAAATGATTAAACCAGTTTGCTTCTGAGCCTCTCATATTATGTATGTCCAGCATATCTATGAAAATTGATAATGATCTATTCTATCACTAAAGAACTTGATTTTAATTATTTTACAATTTGAAATATATTTATGAAAATGAATATACATATGTTATAAAAATGAAAAGGTACCGTAGATCTGAAAAGCCATTGATTTTCTTTAAGAATACCTAAGTATAAAAAAAAAAAAAATTAAATACATTTGTAGCATAAAATGGCATGAAATTTTTTTGGGACACTTGCAGAACTTCAAAAAAAAAAAACGGCGTTTCAATGATATTCTCCGTTTGATTATGGATCTCGCAAGAATATGGATGATAATTTTAAATAATTAAAGTAATTATTTAAATAATATACATAGGCAGGGCCTTGCAGAGCTGAGAGGGGGCCCAGGCCAATAAAAAATATGGGGCCTCTTGTTTGAGTAAAAAAAACAAATTTACATAGTTCTTTTATTATCTTTAATTTATTTAAAAAGTATGAAATTAATAATTAAATTACAAATAAACTTTTCGAGCTTTAGTTGTAGCAAAATCTTTTATAATAGTTGAAAAATCAATATTTTGTGCAATATCTGAATTTATATGTAAAATTGATAGCCCATTCAACCGTTTTTGGCTCATTGCAGATCTGTAAAAATTTTTAACCCTTTTCAACACACTGAAACTGCGTTCCGCTGAAGCAACGGAGACAGGTAAACTTAAAAATATTCTTAAAGCTGTTGATATATTTGGAAACAATCCAATTAGGTTTTTTTCTAAAATGTTTAGCAGCAACTTAGCTGGAGATGATTCTATATCAAAGTTTACTTCAAAAATATTTTTTAAAAATATCATTTCATCACATATTTCATTTGAAATTTCCTTTGGATATTTTTAAGTGCATATTTTTTGCTCTCGATTTTATTTCCTCATCTGATGAAGTTTGAAAAGTTCAAAGGAATCCAAAAATCTGGCTAAAATCACTAAAATTTATGTACGGAACCAAAAGCTATACTCAATAGGAAAATTAAAACTGTACTGAATAGGAAATATAGTTAAATTTTTAATAATTGAAAATTAAATATTCTTTTTTATGCAATTGGCTTACTACGTTAAAATTTTTTTGAATTTTTCAGAGTTCAACATATTCTTTTTTATGCAATTGGCCTACTCCGTAAAAAAGTTTTGTACATACGTATATAACAATAACTTGAAATTTTTACTACAACTTTTCTTTCGTTATATTTTATAAATCTTTGGTTAAAATAAAATAAATTAATACTCAAAATAATATTTCAACTTAATTTTTCCGCACCTACTGTGATCAAATTAGGAAATAAATAGAGGCCCTTTCACAACTCGGGGCCTGAGCCAAATGGCCCTCATGGCCCACCCTCTGTTATGGCCTGTACATAGGTATTATGTAGCTTGCGTTTTGGCAATTCCTGTCATTCTTTTTTGAATTAAAAAAAAACATAAATGTCAATATAAATACTGGCATAAGTACTAAGTATTTCTTTAAATAATCAAATAATTAACATATATATAAATTTTAATAAACATTTAATTATAAACTAAAAAAATATTAATTGTTAAATTAAATTTATAGACATCAGTTTTTTTTTTTTTTTAAATAGTAAACAACGATTTGTTGCTCATTTAATTATACGCAGATCAAGAGAAACTTGTTTTTCATTTTTTTTTTTAACTATCCCGCTCTCTGTTAAAGTTAATGCAGTTCATATATAATAAAACTTAAATTTAAATTAGAAAATTTGGAAATCTTAACCAAGTAACACTAATACATTGTTATAGTGTTGTAAAGTAGGAAAAAAAAAAAAAACTACTCACTAATCACTATTCAATTAATTATAAAAATAAACAAAAACATGGCTTCGATTCAACCAGCTAGTTTTTGTCAACAATTGATTTAAACGAGTGTGTTAGAGAGAGTGAGGTACAAAAAAAAAAAAAAATGGCATTTTTTATGTTTATATCTGGTTTAAGAGTAGGTAATGCACTTTTCCAGTAAAAAATTATGATTTGTAGATGTGTTGTAGTCTTCAATGAGTGTGTGTGTTGGTGTAATGAAATATAATAAGTCGCATGATACCTACTCGTATTAAACTTTTTAGATAATATATACTTTTAACATCTTTTAAGTTGAGCTACGACGCCTTGCAAAGTACATTGTTGATTCAATCTACAAATATATATGTATGTACATACATGCAAAATAATCTTAAATAAAAATAAAAAAAAAAAAAATGAACATTAAGATACTTAATATGTTTGCGCCTACAGTTTTTCTAAAATAAAAAAAAAAAAACGTAAGTTTTTACATATTCTGATCTATATGTAGATAACAATAAATAATTAGTTAATTAATTTCAATTATTTAAATAAGAAACTAATTTAAGTTTTTTTTTTTTTTTTGTTGTTTTCCTTAGATAAAAGATACTAATTATTAACTAAGTAAATTTTATAAATTTAATATTTTATATACACATACATTAAAATGTATCTACCTATACATGCAAATGTATTTTGTTTTCTTATAATAATCTAATTATTTATTCATATACATATACCTATTTATATTATTTAAAACTTGTTTCTTTGTAAAATTTAATGTAGTGTTGAATAAAACTAGGACGGTTATCAATTAAAAAAAAAAAAAAAAAAAAAAAGTGTTTTAAGTTTTTACATAACAGTTATACTAAAAAACATTTTATGATTTCAGACACATTTGACAGAATGATTTCTAAAAACATATTTTTGTAAATAAAAAAAAAAATTGTAATTTGAAAATATCCATTATTATTTTTGGTTTGAAAATAAAAACTACTAAAAAAGGGTTTTGCAAATGGAGAATTGGAAAGAGTTATTGTATTATTATGCTCTTCATAAAAAATAAACATTTATTCCAATCAGTGATGAAATCTTCAATACAATTGTACTTTTTTCAATACAATTGAATCCAGAAAATACAGTAGTTCACTCGAACCTAAATTCAATACACTCTACTGTGAATTTTTTTCGAAAATATAAAATATGTTCCATTTCAGAGTTTTAGCCAGAAGTTTCTCTAATAAAAAATGAACTGAATCAATATATGTTTAGAAATATATATCGCATAACTCAAGCTATATTGTCAATACCACATTCCTCTACAAATATTGAGAGAATATTTTCGGTCCAAAATTTAGTGAAAATAAAATGGAAAAATAGACTGCAAATAATTGCAAAATAAGACTGCAAAATTCAAAGCGAGGATTTAATAAAAAATTACCGGTGCCATAGTTTTAAGATGGAGAAATACTTGATTTAAAAAAAATTTACAAAATGCTGCTATAATGGCAGAAGAATTATTAAATTAGGACTTAAAGATAAGAATTATGTGATTTTTGTCTTAATTCTTAAATTGAATTTGTTCTTTTTTTGTTTGTTAATGTAGTTTTACTGTTGTATAATGTAAATACATATATAAACAAATTTCAGTACAATTATTCTCAATTTAGTACAATTTTCATTATACTTTTAGTACACTTCACTTTACTCATTTTTCATCCCTGATTCCAATTAAAAGTGAATTCAATAGGTCTGTCCATAATTCAGCTATTATATGCCTTTATCTAATTCTTAAATCACTAAGGTAAATGATAAGCAAATATAGGTTTAAACATTTAAATTTAGAAATTATGTTAGAATTAATATAATAATGACTGGCGGCTGGCATTAGTGGGTTACATTTCCTCATTTGATTTCGAATTATCAGTCGCCATGAACTTAGAATTAATGACAAATAATAAATTAATATTTTTACAACAACCTACCCAAATATGATTTATTATTTTTAATAAATTTATATATATTAAAAATTATATAAAACTTCATATAAATGGCTTTTTAAACGTTTTGTCTGTATATTTCTAGATTCTACCAACCAACAATTACTTGTGAATGTAAAATTTTGAAAAAAAAAAAAAAAAAAACCTTTTTTTAATTATTTAAAAGTGTTTCTTTAACAAATTATGAAAATATAAAATATACCTCTTTATATATAATAAATAATTGAACGGAAATGTTGTATACTTACAAATAATTATGGAAAAAATCCTGGAGATTTCTTGTCATATGTAAGTTTTATTTTAATTTGAAAATAATTTTTTTATGGAAATAATTCCTAAGTTATCCTATAATATATTTTAAACGACAATTTTCCAAAAAAATTAATTTAACGTAAAACTCGGAAAAAAGGAAATTCCAAACTTTCTTTTAAGCAGTAAGATTTAATCTTGGACTCATTTCATATACATATATATATATATTGAAATTTGATTCTATTTTGAAACCTCTTGTAAACAGAATAACTAAAAACAACAAGCATTCCACGAAGTTGACTATTCGATCATTACTTAGGTACTTACTTAATAATGCACGAAACGGATTTAATCGAAATTGAATATGTACCTAATAGAAAATCAATGATAAAATACTGAAAAGTTTGATGCGTTTCCAAATTTTAAATACTTGCAGCTTTGTTTGCGTGACAAGAATGTTAATTTCGCACTCAATGCGTTAAGTGAAACCATTTTAAATAGAAATTTCAGTGGTGAAGCGAGTAAGTAAGTAGTTTATCGTGAGAGTGAGCAAAGGTCATAACTTAATTTTTAATTTAAAAAAAAAAATTACGACGATTTTTCTTTAAAGCATCCCCTTAGTGAAAAAAATCACCATATCGCAGTATTCCGGGATAATATACGGAACATTTGTCAGGATGCAATGAAACCTACTGAATTTCTTGAAATGGGAAGGAAAATAGAATATTAAAGGGGATTTTGTGGGTAAATCTGAAAAGATTCGTTGAGAATTTTTGCAAGTTGTATAGTAGGGGACATTATTAACATCTTGGAATTTTCACAATGTAGAAATAAGCACTTGCTCCTACTCTAGTGTTACATTGGATTTGTTTAAGAGGAGGCATAATTAACTTTAGTTCAATAGAGCAAGTGTCAATAATGACAAAATATCTATAAAACAGAGAAATTGCTCCAATATTGCGACGAGAGTTAATTGTTACTTGCTCGATAGGGTCATCTATTAGGCGTAAGGCACGATTTTGAATTTTTTTGAGGTAACTCAAAGAAGTTTGGGATGCGCCAGTCAACTGTGGCAGTTTTACTCCATCTTAAGTCATATATAGCCTTTATAGATATTAGACAGATCCTTAAGAAAGGAATATGTTTTGCAACGGGACAGAAAATCCTAACATTTGGCAGCATTCTTAGCTATATAAAAAATATGCTCATTCCACAGCATTTTTTGATTTAGCTGCGAACCTAAAATGCTTAGATTATAGATCGTTCAATATTTTATCCTGTTAATCGCAGAGTTGGAGTAAACTGATTTCTCTTGCAGAAAATCATGCAGCTTTGAGTTTTTGAAGTATTAAACTCAATTTTATTACTTTTACCCCAATCATTTTGACTAAGTCATCGTTAACTAAACTAATCATAATATTTCCAATTGAACTGATTTCGGAAGGTGTGACTTTAAATTTCTAAAGGGAATCATAGGATGCCATTAGAATACTGTCGTCGGTGAAGCTATGGATTGGGTAGAGGAGAGTAAGTCGTTGATAAAAATCGAAAAAAGAGTTGGTGATATGGCGGAGCCTTGTGGCACGCCAACGTTTATTTCAAAAGTGTCAGATATAAAACTGTCGTTGTTTACTTATGTCTTATACTGTTCGCTTTTATTCTAGCGAAGTAGATTTGAAATGATTCGTTGAACTTTTTACTGTTAACTTTTTGAACTTACTACTCATAGTTGTTTAGATCATCTTCATTTTGTAGAATGTTTGTTAAAATAATAATCAGGGGCGGCGCTTATTAATGAACACAACAATTTAAAATTTAAGAATTCTATGTACCCTAGAAAATGTGATAATACATATTATATTTGCATTTTATGTTTTCAGATTTATATTTGAATTTGAAATGTTATGTATATGTTTATTTATATAATATATAAACTAATAAAAATGAGTATACATTTTAATACCTGTTTTACGGCTTTGACTTTCTAGTGAGTTCTAGGCAATAAAAGACGAATTTGTGGGTTGATAGGTTTCAATAATCGGTAGTCTACTTTTCACGCTGTTCGGTTCAATTTTATTATTATTTTTGATAAGACAAATAAAGGGTTATTTGATTTGAAATATTTCTTATACTTCTTCTAATATTCTGTATGAATTTTTATTCTTCATTTCCAAAACAATAATACAAATAAAAAAAAAACTCATTCTCATAAAATCATTAAACTATTTAAATTATAAATACATAATTATTTTTATAACTTTTCACATCAACAAAAATTCAAAAGTAAAAACAAAAGATTTGTAATGTCTACCAAGTTTACTATAATGACATCAGCTCAAAATAAAAGTTTTTTTAAAATAGTCAGATGAGTTAGTTTTTTTTTAGAGGAGGAGACGTGATAAAGATGCGCGCATTCATATTAAATTAATTTTATTTAATAGGTTTTTTTCTTTTATTTTTTTTTAATTTGGGTTAAGGAAATTAGAATTGTATGCTTATGTCGGATGGGGATAATTAGATAGGATGTTAAGAAGGAAGATTTTAATGTTCTTATATTTATCTATGTCGTACACATATATATTCTCAACGTTACATCGTTGTGTGTAGTGAGTGTTGAGGTTACATTGGGATCATTTATAAGGCGAATAGCTCTATCTACATTTTGTCGAAATATCTTAGCGCCGTAATTGTTTATAGGGGTCCCAAGTCCAAATTTATTCTCATTTATTTTTTTTGAAAGAAACTTACCGTAGGTACATCTTGGAACAGTGGGGACATTATATATACCTTTTGGAATTGATCTTAATGAACTCTTATAAAACGAAGAAACGTCTATATATATGGTAATAATTTTCTATTGGATTATAATGTATTTCTATATTTTATATTAATGTATAGCGACCTGCATTTTTCCAAAAAAAAACAACATCATTAAAAATATCCAACAACATCAGATATGCCGGAATTGTGTTAACTGGTATTAAGTTTCGATGATGGTTTTTTTGTGTTGACTCAGGCAGTGAGTTTGCTTTCTCTTTAAATTATGATACGATTAGGTTGATTATATTCAACAAGGGAAGGAAAAGAAGACTCGCTATCGTTCGCTTTTTGCAGATGTTCAAAAGGATCTGCTATTCTTTGGTATGTTGTGGATTAGTTTACCTTTCAACATTTGGTTGAAGATGAATTATTAAGCTTGTTGGATAAGTCTCTTGCATCTATTCTCCGAATCATTGTATTGTTGGCCGAATGGTCTTCCGAAGCAATGTGCCGCCGGTATTTGGTGAATGCTTCGTTCTTTTTAAGAATTCTGCTTTTCAATCCCGGAAATTACATATACATATATTATCGTTAGAGGTATCATCAAGTCGTATTTCTTTAAAAACGATGCTGAAGCTAAAGTTACAGTGAATGATTCTGGTTACAAATCGATGATCAATGATTTGTGTTTTCAAATTTGAATGGTAAAGACCCGGTGTGGTAGTCAATTTATTTTCTTTGGGGGTTTGTATGAAGTTATTGCTTAATGCTGATAAACCAGAAATAATAGACATCGTGAAAGCAATACAACATAATCCGTACCATTGATAAAATAAGGCCTGAATTACTTGAAAAAAGTGGTCCCAAAAATATAACACCTAAATATCATAAAATTATTTTTCCAAAAAAAAAAAAAAAAATTTCAATGGCTTCAATCTTAATTTTAATATTTTTATTTCAAATTTAGAACTTCTATCATTCTTAAAAGAACACCCTTTACATCCATTGAATATAACAACAAATAAAAAGAAACCAAAAAAAAAAAAAAATATGTGTGCAACCAAAAACACCTGAAAGAACAAACATATTATATAATTGGAAAAAAAAAAAACCAGTTTTATTTTTGCTGCAAAAGAGAAAGCAATAACGAAGTTTTATAAAATGTAACCCTTTTTTTTTTTTGTTAGTTTTTTTAGACGCAACAATAATTTGATTTTCCAATTTCAATTTGACACTTCTCTTTTTTTCTGATTCCCACTAAGCATCAAGGTTTTAATATTATGCGAAATGTAGTATATGGACATTATAGCCATTTTATCAAACTTTTATAATCACGATTCTGTGGAAAATATCCAAAACTTGATAACCGCAAAATTACAGTTTTTCAATAAACGTGTTTGAAAATTTTTAAAAATATTTTGTGACACAAAATGTTTATTTAAAACATTATTAATAACTAGGGCAAATAAAAATATGCTCTAAAAAATCCGTTTTAAGCGCTTAAAATATGCTCTAAAAAATCTATTTTAAGCATTTAAAATATGCTCTATGAAAAGGATATCAAATACATAAAAAAAGATCCATTAAATAAAATGAATATTAAATGATGAAGGGTGGGCTAATGACACCATCTTCAAAAGTTGTTTAAATTTAAGAATTAAAAGCAGATAGTTTTTTACTTTTTTATATATTATTTTTATTATAATTTTTTATTTTAAAGTTAAATTTAATGAAGAAAAATAAAATTAATTCATGAAATTAAAAAATTAAAACAAGATAAATTAGAGAGTAGAATAAGTTAAAATTAAAAAAAATAAATAAACATAAATTAAAATAAAAATTAATCCAAATAACGAAAATCTTACATCTAGTAAAATTAAAAACTAAGTTTAACTGAAATTTTGGTTACTTAAATTTTCAAATAAGAAATTATTCCGGTTCGATCGTAGGACGCTTTTGTACATTTAAAAGCTCCTTTCTACATTAACTGAGTTAATTGGTGCGAATTTAAATGCAATAGTTTCGTTTATCGTGTAATTCATTGTAACATTGTGTATCGCTTCACTAGTCAAAGCTGCAGATATAGTTTTTAATCAAGTTGAAAGGAATAATAAAATAAATATGTATATGTACATATGTATATACATAGAGATTTCTTTAAGTACCTAATACCTACTTTTTTATTTTGAAAGAGTGATATTTTAAATAAATAAATATCTAAATAGTGACATCAATTTTTATGTTTTTTTATGAAAAATATTTTAAATGCAAGAAAAATAAAAAAATTATGATCTTTTGAACGAAAATTGTCAAAATATACCAAAATATGCTCTTACAAGTTAAAATATGCAAAATATGCTCTAACAAGTGAAATATGCAAAAATATGCCGCAACAAAACTAGCTTAAAATTCATAATTTTTGTTGAAACGGACTACTATCTTGTTCATTTATCGATAAGACATAAGGAAAAAAAGATGCTAATGCATATTTTTATTTGCCCTATTAATAACCATTTGAGGGATTTTTAATTAAATAAACGCTTATTTATTTTTGGCAGTGCAAAGATTTGATGTTAAACAGTCCACTTCAAATGTTATCTCAAAAAGGGAAAAATTACGGTTATCAAGTTTTGGAGATTTTCCACAGGATTATTACCATGCGTTTTAATATCATTTATTTTTTAATATATGTACTGAACTCAAAACTATTCGTTCAAATTCTAGATTTAAGACATGTTTTTTTTTTTTATTTTTGCAATTCAGAATAAATGGCTAATTTTTAATTTCACTAATAAATGGAAGTATGTAATCATTTCGTGAAAATTTTTAAAATACAATTTAGATAGCATGGGTCATAACATTAGTAGTTCTATTTTAAATTATTTATACTAGATCTTATTTTCTTAGCTCAGGTAATTTCCAATTTGTTGTTCTTTTTTTTTTTTTTATATAATTGTTAAGAATAAATGAATGTATGTATGGGCGTGTGATATAAAATAAATAAATAAAATGGTTACTTTTTAAAAACATTTTTATTAATGTTTTTATTCAATAAATAGTCCAGGTAAAAAAAAAAATTAATACATTTACAACAGTTTAATTTTTATACCCGTATGACTCAAATATAGTCAAAGGGTATAATAAATTTGCCATTACGTTTGTGACGCAGAGAAGGAGAGGGGGTAGATATAGATAGACTCAAGTGTATGGATCGGATCAGAATCGAAAAAAAAAAAATCGATTTAGCTATGTATGTCCGTCCGTTCGCACGATAACTCAAAAACTAAAGGAGCTAGGATTTTGAAATTTTCGCAAATTCGTTTTTTTGGCAATAGCCGTCATCGCTATTTAAATCCAGCCATTTTGGTCCATGGGTTCGGGTAGCTGCCATACAACTTCTTTTTTTATATGAGTATTTTCTCTGTACCTATTACAGCTACGTGTCTGAAATTTTGGCAAAAGTAGTTTAGTTTTATCGGCCAAAGTTTCTGCAAAATTTGGTTGGTTTACTGCAAAGGGTTCGAGTAGCTGCCATACAACTTCTTATTTTATATGAGCATTATTCTATACCTATTGAAGTTGGGTGTCTGAAATTTTGCCAAAAAATAGTTTAGTGTAATGGCCAAAGTTACTGCAAAATTTGGTTGCTCTACTGTGCCAAGAGTTCGAGTAGCTGCCATACAACTCCTTCTATTATAAGAGCATTACATTACACTACACCTAATAAATCTGATATGTTTGAAATTTTCCCAAAAGTAATTAATGTTTATAATAATAATGATATAATGTTTATATAACGATCATACGGGTATCCCAGAGTTGACACAGTCTACTTTACTACACTCTTCCTCGTTTTTTTTTTTTTTTTCATATTAAATTATACAATACAACTACATTTTATACATTCATATATATATGAATTTAATTTTCTATTGAATTATATGTTGTTTCAACATAAACTGATAAAGATCAAAGTAAAAAAAAAAAAACTGGTTTAAAAATTCTACATCTTTTTTTTTTCTTTCAAAATTTATCTTCCTTTCTCTGTCTGTTTATTTCATATTTTCGTTCTATGATTATAAAATATTTAAATAGATTTTTAATACTTAATTAAAAAAAAAAACAATTTTGAAATGTTAATTATTGTCGTAATTTATACGTAAAGTAAAATAATCAATTCATTATGATTTTATTTCTTAATATGAATTTTACTTATATGTATGTACATTAACTTGTATAACTTATAAATTTTATTTACTATTTAATTATAAATTTATAATCATAGCTTTAAACAAATTTAAAATGGTATTAATTGTTTTCTTGTAATTTTATACTCTTACAATAATTATTATTATACATATACATATGTACATATGTTGAATCATAGAATTACTAGTATGTACTAGAATGGCAATAGAGAAAAAATTTTCAGACAAATTTCAAAATTTGGTACGTGTACCGTTTGTATGTGTTTACTAGTTTCTCCGCGATTCATTTCATTTTGAAAGTGAAATATAAAAGAAACTTTTAAGTACGATTTAAGTAAGATTTCAAAGTTAAAAGTAAATGAAAACAAATTATAAAATATTATATTCCAAAAATTTGTGTGTTGTTGTGCTTTTTGAAGTTTTTTTTAAAAAACATTAAATTAAATAAAGGATTATTAAGATGGGGAAGAAAGTGTTGCTTAAAGATTTTTTTTTATTTCTTGAGGTTTTACAAATATCAGTCGATTTTTTTAAAATTATTTTAAAGGTATTTTCCTTTTGGTTTTTGTTTTCCATTTTTCATTATTATTAAGTGACCGTTCTGTAAATTTACCAAAACATAGTATATTTTCGAATAGAATCAATTTGAAAATCATATTGTAATGCTAAATTTTTTAAATAATAAGTAAAATTTTGATTGAATAAAAAAAGGGTAAAGAAAACGCGTTTAATTTTTTATTCGGAAACGTTAAGTTATTTGAAACAGAAATCAAAACTCTCCTTACGGTTAACATAAATGTAGATTTCATTTTTGCAAAAGGTTCGTTCACATTTAAAAATATCTAAAAATGTTTATATATTCACAAGATTAGGTATAAATACTTTTTGTTTTGTTCAAAAAATTATGATTTGTTTTTGATTTACTTATTTTCATTTCTACGATGAATAAATAAACCTACGATAAACCTTAAGATAAATCGAAATAGATATGTAAGTTAATTAAAATTAAACTAAAAATATACTTGTTGGAGATTCCATTATTTTTAAAAATAATTTACTGCAATTTCTTCTAATATTATTCAAATTTTTTTCTTGATGTTTTGTTCAATTATATATTTAATATTAAAAAGTAAATATTTAAAATAAAAGTAAATTAAATTAAATAGTAAAAATCTTTATTCGAAATAACTTACAATATACAAACTGCCCAATCCTAATGAGAAACTGCCTAATAAACATTCTCATTTACTCAAATTTAAGCAATGACAGATGAAGTAGCCGTACCATTTGTATACGCATACGAAATTGCATATGTATTTTTTTGTCTGAATACCTCAGGATAGGAAATCACATTAGAAGAAAAGAGTCGGGAACATTCTTTTTCCATTCTAGTCTAGAACTAGTAATTCTATGTGTTGAATACATTAAATAAATAAAAACAAAAACACCAAATATTGAAACCAAGAGTTTATTTATTCATTTAAAATTAGTACCCAGAACAATAGTAAAATATTGTCTGATATTATTATAGTCCTTTGCCTATTATTTGGGATTTGGGCTTCTTAAATTAAATACTTTCTATTTATTTATAACTACAATAATAATTACATTTTTTGTTTTTATTAGTAATGAAGTGGCGTATAATAGTTTATACTCCATTTTTTGACTATAGCTCTATTGGATTCCTCAACCTCGATTCAATAAGTACAACTATCCAAATTGTTATATTTGCTTCATTGTAAACATTTTTTTATTGCAAATGGCGTATAATATTCCAGGTTATATTCGGGTGCTTCCATGTACAAAAATTAAAAAAATATATGGAAATGAAAAAAGTATTTGATGTCGAAAACCTTGATATCCATGAATTTTTTAACCGCTTTAAACTAACTCAATTTTTTTGCAAAAACTGAATGATTTTGAAATAAATTTTTCTTTTTTAAGAAGCTTTCTTTCCCAGCTTCAATAGGTATAGAGTAATGCTCATATAAAAAAAAGAAGTTGTATGGCAGCTACCCGAACCCATGGACCAAAATGGCTTAATAGCGATGACGGCTATTGCAAAAAAAAAAAAGAATTTGCGAAAATTTCAAGATCCTAGCTCCTTTAGTTTTTGAGTTATCATGCGGACGGACGGACGTACATAGCTAAATCGATTTCTTTTTTGACTCTGATCCGATCCATACACTTGAGTTTATATCTACCCCCCTCCTTCTTTGCGTCACAAACGTAATGGGAAATTTATTATACCCTTTTACCTATAGTCATACGGGTATAAATATATATGTGCGAGTTCATAGTCGCAGTACTTGATGTTTTTGTTCATAGTATCTTATCTTCAAAGAATCTGTTAAGATAAAGAGCAAAATCTATAGGTGGGGAATTGTAATTTTCAACTTAAGGAGATTTTTTAAATGTAGGATGGCCAAAAAAGTGTCTTGTTGCGCAGATACTGCAGCTATGAACTCGCACTATATGTTGTAACTCAATTTTTATACCCGTATGACTATATAGTCAAAGGGTATAATAAATTTGCCATTACATTTGTGACGCAGAGAAGGAGGGGTGGTAGATATAGTAGTTTAGTGTAATGTAGTAGTTTAGTGTAATGGCCAAAGTTACAGGAAAATTTGGTTGGTCTACTGCAGAGGGTTCGAGTAGCTGCCATACAACTTCTCCTTTTATATGAGTATTCCACTACACTTAATAAAGCTGTATGTTTGAAATTTTGACAAAAGTAATTAACCGGATGACGGTCATACGGGTATCCCAGAGTTGACACAGTCTACTCTACTACACTCTTCCTCGTTTTTTCTATATTTCTTAAAAAAGTTATAGGGTCAATTTTTGACTCTTTGCAACCCCTAAATGGAGAGCCGTTTTTGTTTTCTTTTTAAACTCATACTTACTTAATTTATAAAATTTGAGCCGTCTCAAAATTTTAAGTTCCTAGGTCTAAGTAAAATCGTTTGAAAGATTAAAAAGGGTCTAGAATTGTAAAAACTGAGTTTTGTCTAACTTGAGTATGGCAACGCTATAAATTACATGGGTTACATGGCCGACTAAATACCTGCTTGAAATAAAAATATAAACTTGAAATTTTGGTAAGAGAATGTTTTGTCTTTTTTTTATATTATTTGTACAAGAGTGTCTTGAACTGGTTTTCTTAGTTGTGAAGTTATGTTTCTGAAATCTTAGATGAAATTAAGTGGTGGTTCGGTTCGTGTAACTGTTACCCGCGTCCCAATAATAATAAAAACTTTTTTATTTTTTTCATTTCATCAAATTAAAAGTAACTTGCGGATTTAAATATAAATTGAATTTTCCAGATTGGTAGGGTCAAAATTTAGACAATTTTAAAATTCAGATTTTTATTTACACGCGCGCGGTATTATCTGAATCATCATAACCGTCGTAGTGTGTAACTCACACTGCATGTCACAATTTTATTAATCCTGTTTTTGAATAACTCGCGCATTCTATATTCAATATTTTTGATTCATTCATGCTTTCTGTATATATTGGGCACGTAATTTCATTAGCTCTGTGCGCAGAGTTAATTCTAAAACCATTTCTAATATATGGTAACAACTTATACGATATTTTACACCAAAGAAACTACTTAGCTTCTGCAGTATTTTGTGCGGTGGTTTAACCATTTTGTCCTAGATATTGTTGCAATTTACAGTTTAATGAATGAAACAAAATATAATATGTTTAATAACTAAGAACAATTTTTTTTTTTTTAATATTAGCAAAACACCATTTTAACTTTTATTCTTAAAATTAATCATAAAATATTTTATTAGGTATATTAATTTTTTCAATATATTGTTGTGCTTTCAGATTTTCTCCAGACTTTATTGATGAAAGAATTCAACAATGATGAAAATGAAATTAATTTTAAAGAAAAAACATTTTAAGAATATGCTTTGAAATAATTACATTAAAAATTAAACGATATTAATTTAAAACAAAACTATAATAGTATAAAGCAATTATACTAAAAATACATAAGTATGTATGTTTGAAACCAAAATATAAAGAATGAATAGAAGAAAATATTTTGAAGAATGTATAAAAAAAACTTACAGTAATACTATTAAGTATAATTGTTTAATACTAATTAATCTCACTTGATGATGGTGGACTAAAAAAAGGAAATCCAATTTTACAATATTAAAATTTTCCATTTTATTTGATATTTTCTGTTGTTTTAATTTACATTTTATTTGTTAAAAAAACAACAACAATTATAGACAAAATAAATCAAAATGTTTTCCAAATGCATCAAATTTCTGGGTTGTGAACAAAAATTTATTTTAACAAGAACGATAACAGTAAACTTTTTTATAATTATAAATTTTTTTATTGGAACAATTGAAACATGGGCTCCAGATATTATACCGAAAATTAGGCTAAATGAAGGTAAGTACCTACAATTTATTTTTATTATTTTTTAAGAGAAACTCTCATTAACATTTGAAAAAATAGGTACATATGTTAGAAATCTGTTATAGCGATTTCATAAACTCAAAAAATTGAGTAGACCTAATATACAAAATCAATTTAAATGTCAAGTGTTCAAAAAACCATTTTTGAAAATCAAGAATGTAATTTTCAAAAATAAATATCAAAATCTAGAGTACTATTAGCAGTTTTTGCTTTTTTAAACTTTTACTATCACTTTCTGCGGTTTAGAAATTTTTATATAAAATCCTTTATCACATACATATGTGATAAGCAGGTGGGTCAGTAAATCAAATGTTCTTAAGTTTATCGCCATTTATCATTCATGATTAATAGCTTTTGATTGTTCACAATATTTACATATGGCCATATATGGTGTCAATTTTGTGTGCTAATAATAGAAAATTTTAAGAGTTTAAGAGATTCATCAAAGATTAGAGTAAATATATAAAACTCAGGCTTAACTATTAAACTTGACTAACTAAAAAAGATAGATATAAACTAAAAGATCTATCTTCCGCACGATAACTCAAAAATTAAAAAGCTAGAATTCAAAAATTTTTAACAAAATCGTTTTTATGTAAGAGCTGTCATCATCACTATTGAAATCCAGCCAGTATGCTCAATTGGTTCGGATAGTTCCCATACAACTTCTTTTTAAATATTAGTATAACAATATCTAATGAATTTCTGAGTATCCGAAATTTTGTCAAAACTAGTTAACATTAATATTAAATGGCCAATATTTTCAGAAAATAAAATTAGTGTAGTATAAGACATTCGAATAGTTGCCTTACAACTTTTATACCATAATTCAGGATCAACTAAATTATGTATTTGTATATTTATAATGTTTTTACATTTTAGTCATGTGAGTATCCTAGAGTTGATACAGTTTACTCTACACTATTTCTTATTTGGTATAAAATTAATATATTCCTAAATCACAAAATATCATCTAATTATTAGTTAAATTTATTGTTTTCTTTTACCCCTGGTTTTCCGAAATTACGTTAAACGTAGTTTTTAATTAATATATAATTTTCTATTAATATACATATTTTTTTTTTTTTTCTAGAACTAAAAAATGTTCCATCATTTTTTGGTAATAGTACAGATTATTTTAAAATACTTGATCAAGATGAAACATCAATATTAATTGGTGCTCGTAATCACATCTATAATTTAAGTTTAGATGGATTACGCGAAAAATACCAAATTGAATGGTTTTCATCAGATGCTGATCGTGAATTATGTGCCTTAAAAGGTAAAACAGAACAAGACTGTCAAAATTATATTCGTGTATATGCAAAAATAAGTTTATCTCAAATTATGATTTGTGGAACAAATTCTTATAAACCCAGATGTCGTTTTTATACAATAAATAATAATAATAATAATTTAAGTAGTAATAGTAATTTAAATCGAAGTAATATTGAAAATATTGTTATACAAGGGGGAGGAGGTGGGGGGACAGAATTTACTACAGTTATATCAACTACAAAATCTGGTATTAATAGTGCATTAAAAAAGACAAGCAATATTGGACAACTAAATGGATCTCTGAATGATAATGAACAATTTCAATTAGTAAATGAAGTTGAAGCACAAGGACGATGCCCGTATAATCCACAACATAATTCAACTTATATATACACAGATGGTCAATTATACTCCGCTACTGTTGCTGATTTTTCAAGTGCTGATCCATTAATATACAGAGAAACATTACGTACAGAACAATATGATTTAAAACAATTAAATCAACCTGCTTTTGTAAGCGCACTTGAAAGAAATGGTTATGTATTTTTTTTTTTCCGAGAAATTGCTATGGAATATATGAATTGTGGAAAGGTTAGTTTTTTTATCTAGAAATATAAAAATTAATTTTATTCCAAATTAAATGTAATTAGAGTTATATATATTTATATAAATATATGTTTTATTTGTTCACAGACTATTTATTCACGTGTTGGACGAGTTTGTAAAAATGATCGTGGTGGTCCGTATGCTTTCGCAGATCGCTGGACATCATATTTAAAAACACGCTTAAATTGTTCTGTACCTGGGGAATATCCATTTTATTTTGATGAGATACAATCGACAAGTCAAATCATAGATGGTATTTATCCATCTTTATATGGTGGTGGTGGTAATAAAAATTCAATAGTGTACGCAATATTTACAACATCAGTTAATGCAATACCTGGTTCAGCAGTATGTGCTTTTAGTATTGACGATATATTAGATTCATTTGAAGGTAAATTTAAATATCAAAAAGATTCAACATCAAATTGGTTACCATTATCAAAAGATGATGTACCGGAACCAAGACCCGGTCAATGTGTTGATGACTCAAGAACATTATCAAGTACATCAGTTAATTTCGTTAAAACTCATACATTAATGGAATCATCTGTTGCACCACTTTATGATAGACCTTTACTAACTAGAGTTAGTTTAAATTATCGTCTAACAGCAATAACAATTGATCCACAAATTCAAACAATTGATAATAATACATATGATATTATATTTGTTGGTACAGATAATGGTAAAGTTATAAAATTTATTAATATAATTGGTACAAATGGTGAAATTAAAACGAATGTAATTGCCGAAATGGATGCATTACCTAAAAATTCGCCAATACGTGAATTAACAGTTTCACAAAAAACACAAAGTTTAATTGTGGTTGGTGATGGTCATATTATATCATTACGATTACATTATTGTTCTCATATAACATATTGTATGGATTGTTTAAATTTACAAGATCCATATTGTGTATGGGATATTAGCAATTATGAATGCAAATCAATAATATCGATTCAATTCCATTTAAATAAAATAACAATGAAAAATTATATACAAATGTTAAATTCTACAGAAAATTCAAAAAGTATATGTAAAAAATATGGGGGACATAGTAATGATATAACAAATGGTAATAATAATAACATCAATAGTAATCAATTATTACCAAGACCAAGAGTAATTTCAACAGGAACCCGTGGTATTGTTACTGCTACTGGAAAATTATTAAATAATAATTTAAATGATGTAAATGGTCGCGGAATTGAAGGAGGTATTGGTGGAAGTGATGGTATCGGTAATGATATGCGTTCAATATATACAAATTTTAAAGAGACTAATAGTGGTGATGAAAATGATAATATTAATAGAATAACATTAACTTCAATTAATCCAGAACATATAGATAAAACAATTGGAAGTAAGTATTTTTTTTTAAACTATGTAAATAAAAAAAATTATTAATTAATTTTATAGACCCTTATATAAATGACGAAGAAGTTTTATATGGTGTTGAAGGTGAAAAATTACAATATGCCTCAAGTAGTTTATCATGGAGTGTTACAATTGTGTCTATTATAATTGTGGTATTTACAATTGGTATTATTGTTGGTTGGCATTTGTCCAGAAGATTATGTAAAAATTCAGCCTTTCATACAGAACATCGAAATCAATTAAATCCGTAAGTATAAATATGTATATTGAAATTTTTTTAATTGGAAAAAATTGATATTAAAAAACAAAAATAATTGTTCAAATTAGATTAATTAAAATATTTATGTCACTTCGTATCATTGGGTCTTGTGTCTAACTCAAAAAAAACTTATAAAATTTTAAAATTCATTTAATACTCAGTAGGACTAACCCTTTTAAAATTTTATAATTCATTATGGTGGTTTAAAATATAATAAACAATCGATTTGCTAATGATATTATGTTTTTAAGCAAAAAAAAATTAATAAAAAATATAAGAACAAAGAATTTTACAAACAAAATAAAAATTTTTGTGAATTTTATTGCGCTAAGTTTTGTAATTTATGAGTTTTCGTGATAACAGACAGGATGGACCGGACAGATTAATTCGGTTGCTCTAAAATCGATTAATCTAAATCAATGCTAATATCATTAATACACTTCACTTTAGTTCTTTCATGTCTAGATCAATACGCTAGTCGCTACAAACAAAAGAGCAGTTTTATGACTATTGCTCGCCCTGATATAAAAGTTTAATTACATGTTTACTGTTTAATTAAAGAAAATTTTAAATTACATTTCGCATATTTATAATTAATATATTTTTTCTTTTTTATAAATATATAGGAAAGGCAGACCTATTACATATCGTAATAGCGGTAAAGATGTTAATTTATTAATGAATTCATCAAATCCATTTACACAGCCTTGTAATAATAAAAAAGATAATATTGAACATGAATTTGTAAGTGAAAAAGATCGGAGTCATGAATGTAAAAATTCAACAGAAAATTTAGAAAAAGAAGTTCATTTTAGCAAAACTGGAACATTAACAAAAGTGAAAAGAACGTATATATAAATTAAATTTTTTTTTACTGCAAAATGTATATATGAAATATATTTTAGATGAATTTACAATTAAAATTTTAATTGAAAATATAAAAAAAAAATATTAAAATGCTAGTTTACGTAAAATATAAGAATAGTTTTTATTCATAAATTAAAAAAAAAAGAAAAAACTAGTGTTAAATTGTTATTTTATATACATATAAATATATATAAAAAATATCTATATATCAAATATGGTTTAACGTTTAATATATATATGTATATATAAATAACGTTAAATCACAATATATAGACATTTTTTATATATTTAAAACAAAAATCTTTATTTTTAAATATAATTTTCGAATAATATATGAAATATTTTTATATAAAATATATATTTTCATAATATTCATAAACACATTTATACATAACATACATAAAACCATACTAATATTAATTTAACAAATAAATATAATTATTTTTAATAAAAAATTTATAAGGAAAAAATGATAACTAAATAGATAGATAAAATAATAAATAAAAAAAGCAAAATTAAAAGTAAAAACAAATACATCAGCTACTCAAATAAGTGCAATTACTCTCTGTAGTAATAAAAAAATTTCAATTTATTTTTACGTTTAAACTTTAACTCATTAATTTTAAAAAAATTTATTACTAAAACAAATTATTCCAAACTTATTTTTTTATTTTTGGAATAATAATGGTTTAATTGAAAGAGCTTAAAAATTTTTATAATAAAACGGAATGCTCTAGATTTGTTGGTATTTTAAAAATGAAATTTAGTTTTTTAATAATAAAATTATTTTAGTTAAATTTTCGAACTATTAAATTTAAAAAACAAAATTAAAATGTGATTTTATATTTTTTCATTTAATCCGTTATATTATACTTTATCTGTTTTTATCTTCTAATTTTACACACTTTTATGTTTTATATATTTTTTTTTATTTAAAATTTTTATTTTCAAAAATAAACCAACGAACAAAAATTAAAAAACTTTGAACAAAAAATTTTATAATAAAACCTTTTTTTTTTAGTTATTAAATTGGCTATGAACTTGTGCAAATTTTAAATTTTTTTTAAGGAAATAATAAGATAGATTATATTAGCGCTATTTATTGGTTAAAAGAATGAAATTTTTAAATTCAATAATAATCAAATAGTTTGTTGTGATTTAAATTCAAATAAATCTTTTTTTATAAATTTTTTTTTTGTATAATTACTGGCTCGCATTAACCACGGGCTCTGAAACCATTTAGTATTTGTACTTCAACGGTATTAAAATAAATCTAATTAAATAAAAATACAATTTTATTTTTCTTTTAAAATTATTTCTATATATGCATATTATTTTATTCCTACGTTCTATAATTTAAATACGTAGATATATGTTCGTTACTTAGGTACCGAAAAAGTAAAATGCTTCATTTGTTTGAAATAACTATCCCTGAAGTAAATAGTTTAGCTAGATAACAATTTATATAAAAATAAATAAAAATCAAAACACAAGTAATTACAATAACAAAGTCGTTTCAAATTTAATTAAAAGAGTTTCTGTAACAAAATTTATTATTGAAAACTATTGACTTAAAAAGTTTTTATTAATAGTTTCAAACACATTAACACTGATTTGTTTTTAAATTTTTTGCGTTAGTAAAATTAATTACTCAATTTCTAATTTAACTATTTGATTCTAATTAAATTTTCTAAATTCTAAATTTAATTTTCCTTAAAAATAAATTATCATAATCGATCTTTAATATTTAATCATTAGTTTTTATAAATGTATTTGCGAAAGATTATTATATACTTATATCAAATGTGCGTTATTATATTTATAAATATTAAAAAAAAAAAAAATTTATAATTATATTTGAAGTCTGAAACTTATTATAATTGATTGGATTTTTTTTTATTCGTTGTTTAATGTTTATACGTTTCAAAAATTAAATTATATTAAATTAGATTTGTTTTAAAACTAGATATATAAATATTTTAATTGTAATTATTTAATAGATTTGAAAAAAAATATGTATTTTAAATGTATATTTTATATATTATATATTCTGTAACATTAGGTTATTCTGTAACGTTGATATTTTTTTTAAATACCTTATATATATATATTTTTTAATACTTAGTTTTAAAATTTTAGGTTTGTAAGAATATAATTAAATATTGTTCAATTTTTTAATTGAAATAACATTGTTTTAAGGTGCATGAATTTAATTGGAAAAAAAAAATATATATTTAGGATCAGTTAACATTCCCATATTTAAGTTCTCATAATATTATATGTTCTTTTTCTGTTTCATTTTTTCTATTTAAATTTTTTTCTATTTTGTATTATGATAAAATATGTGTATGAATGTGTAATTCTTTGCCATTTTTTAGATGTGTATTAAAACAGAAACAGTACAAATGAATAATATTGTTCATCAATTTAGTTTCACAAAACCAAACGCTTAAATTTTAATATTTTGCAAATGTACCCTTCAGTATTTTGTATATTATTGCTAACATTAATTTTTATTTCACAATGTACCATTTTAAAGTCAAAAGTCCACAAATCAAATTGGTTGAAAATATTGAAGTTTTTTAAATTGTATTTAACAAGCTTATTTTTTTTTATAAAAAGTTATAGTCGTTTATTTATGTATTAAAAGAAGTTTTATACTTAAAAAATAAATTTGTCTTTCTAAATGATAAGAAATTTATTTGAACAAAGATTTTTGCGCAAAGACCTTTTAATTTATATGTTCTACATTTATATATAGAATAGAAAATAAAAGTATCCGTAACTCTAATTTTGAACTACAAAATTATTACCAAGCCTTGTGAGCTAATATTTTAAAAATTTTATCTTGAATATTCTAATTTTTTATTGTTGCGTCTAAATTTTCTACATTTTTTATCACCTCATAATTTAGTGAACGTGATTTTTCGTTCTTTGCGTAAATTTTATAATATTTGATGAATTTTTACAACTAAGTTTTTATTATTTAGTCTCCTTTTATTATTTAAAGTGATTTTATCCTATAAACAAATAATAAAAACAAAAATAATATTAATATTAATCACTTTTATTTTTATGTTTTAAAAACCGTAAAACTTAATTATTTATAAGTTAAGTGTTATTGAATATATTTAATATTCAAAAAATTATTACCTTTATAGTTTTACAAAAATAGATTTAGACATGATTTACATGCCAAGAACAGCATTCTATTTTTTTTTGTAATTCTTCAAAAAAAAAGTCAAAATGGTTTCGTCCACCCAAAAATAATGAATGTTAAATATATTAAACAACACTTCACCTATAAATAAATTTTTTCTGTCAATTCTACCATAAAACTTTATTTTTTAAATAATTTTAACATTCACGTAGACGCCTAACATCACTTAAATGATAATTGTGTATTTTAAAAGAATCAGAAGTGTTATTGGCGTGATATCATCACGTACGTTTATTCTCAAAGACTTTTCCTAGAACGTGATTTGAATCGTGATCCCTTGACATCGTAAATGTGTTTGCAACGTCGTGAATATAAAGTCGCATAAACGTAAATGTAAACTACAAAAATTTTACATTGTCTAATGATCGTAAATTTATTTTACTTTGTATTCGCGACCCATTTTCACGACGCGTGTTGTTAAATTGAGTATCGAAAATTTTTGGATACAAAAATAAAAATATTAAAAGTTATTTGAATTTTGACGTTTTAATTTGAATTTTGGTCAGTTGAATTTTATTTTTGTGGTGGTGAAGTCCCTAATTTAAAAAAAAAAACATGGAAGAAAATTAAGTAAATATTAATTTAAACTTTTCTTTAAGATTGTTTCTACAGAAAAAATTTAAATTTTTGAAATTTCATTTGCAATCGGAATTGTAAACAAAATACATTGTACTTTCGACACAATGTGTTCAGAAATTTTACATTGTGTTATTTTCACATTGTATCAGGTTGAAGTTTTTTTTACGACATTTACGATGTCACCCATCCTGATTACAATTTTTATCACGTCTAAATTTGCTTCCAAGAAGTATAAATTTCAGTTTTTCCTTCAAAATTTTAAATGTTAATAAACAAAACTTTAAATTCCACAATTTAATTTAAATGCAAAAGTTGGATTAAAAAGATTAAAAGTATATTTTTAACATAAAAGTTTTTATATACATGCTTTAAAAAAAATAATGAACTTTGTTGTTGTTGTTTAGACGGGGGGGGAAAGCAAGTCTCCCTTACACCCAGGCCTAATGAACTTTAATAAATTAAATAAGTTTTAATTTCATGTTGATTAAACTTAATCTGGAAAATTAAAGTTGCGAAATAAAAATTTAAGTCGTTTCACATATTTTTTTTTCTTACGAGGTTCAAAAGGATTTAAAATATTGCTTATACTTCTTCTAATATTTTAAATTAAATTGTTGTACATTTTCAGAAGAATCGCACAAAAAAAAGAATTCATCCTTATAAAATCATAATCTAAACTAAATTTAAAATTCTACATTTTTATTTTTAAAACATGACAACAACAAAAACTCAAAAGTTAAACCAAAACAAAATATTTGTAATTTTTAAAAACTTGTGTTGACAAAAATTACAACCAAATTAACAAAAATGACATCTCAAAAAAACAAGTCTCAGAATAGAAGCGCTTTGTATAAAGTAATAGAGAAGCGCTTTGTATAAAGTAATGAGCTTTCTAGAATAGGGGTATTTATATACAGAAGTGAACTGATCTCTAAATAATATCAAGTATGAATATGGTAAGACTGAATATTTCTTTCGGAGATTTTTGCAGTTTTCGTAACGTTAAGCCAAATTGAGATTCGCCTTTTCGTAGATTATCTCCGACTTAGCTGTACGAGGTAATTGAGAATAAGGGTGTATGTCTATTTAAATAACAATGATACTTTTTATTTTTCAATTTATGTATAATATACACACAGGCTACATACGATGAGTATCACAAAATTGATGATAGGCAATTATTGAAGACTCTAAAGTAATATTGACGCCATGTTCTTCGTTCTTTAGGTACATTTTTTTACTTATGATGGTGTAGCTAATTCAAAAGGATTTGAATTATTTTTTATACTTCTAATATTCTGTATAAATTTTTATCACTTCTAAATTTGCCTACGAAGAGCTATCATGTCTATTCGAGGTATCATGTTTTAAATGTTAATAAACAAAAATGAAAAAATGGAATTAATTTAAATGCAATACCAATTTTTTTTTTTTAAATATTTTATTTGGGTACCTAAAAATTTTTGTATGTTTTAATAAAAATAATGAATTTCATAAATTTTAATTTCAATTACTTGTGAAGCAGGTTAAAATAAAAAATATATTGAATTTGATTAAATCTTATCATTTTTTTTTTTACTTATTAAAGTATTTCAATTATCTCTTATACTTCTTCTAATTTTATGCATTAAATTGTTTTCTTAATCTTCAGAACAATCGCCCAAAAAAACGAACTCATTCTTATAAAATCATAAACTAAATTTAAAATTCTACCTCTTTATTTTTAAAACTTTTAACAACAGCAAAAATTAAAAAAAAAAATTTGAATTTTTTTTAAAAACTTTATTTGACAGAAATTATTACCAACTTTACAAAAAATATATAACCTCTAAAATTGGGCTTCTAGAATTGCCAGACTTGATAATTGTTTTTAGATGCGCCGTGCTAGAGAGTTGCATCGTATGGAGTGATGTGCCTTCCAGAATAGGGGAGTATGATTTAGGGCAAATAGGAAGTTTTAATCTATACACAAGTTATTAGTGATATATAATTGCGTTTACACTGTTAAATTAAAAGTAGAAGTGCTTTACTTTAAAATTATGTTATAATTATTTAAATTTTTAAGTGGGAATATTAAAAGAAGAGTTGCAAATTTGTTGCAATTTCAATACAAAATAAAATAAAGTATTTTAATTAGAATCAAAATATATTAATTAATTCAAAAATAAATTTAAAAAAAAAATCAAAATAAATTTAAAATAAATTAAAAAAAAAAAAAAAATATGTATTAAAGCAAATCTTTGACAGTTTATACAAATAATTTAATTTTTGAAATAAATTTTTAATCGAAAAAAAATAAAGATATTTAACAAATCATGGATTTTTTCTACCATATCATAATATTATTTACTATTAAATAAAAAAAAAAATTTAAATGTAAGAAAATAAATATATTTAAAGAAAAATATACATTATAATAAAACAGTAATTTGCTATATAATAGTAGAAGTTATTTAAGTAAATCAAGAGATTGTAATGTGCTAAATTTGATACAAATTTTTAGAGTCAATACATTTTCAGTTAGATTAAATGAAACTCTTCTTACCACTATTTATGTCAATCTTATTCCCTTTCTACATGAAATAACTTCAGTGTTTTATATAACTTATATTGAAAGAGCTAAATTGATTTTTTATATTATTTATTGAATACATATTTTTTTTTAAATGCACAACAGGGCATAAATATAACGTATTTAAATAATGGTTCAAAATCATCACCCATCACAAAGTTTTTCAAATAAAAAATTAGTAAATAATATCGATAAATTAAATTGTGTTAATTTTGTTTGTTATATTAATTTCAATTGCTTAAAGGATTTCTCGGGAACATTTGTAAAAGTTTTATCATATGAAAATTATAAAAAAAAAAGATTGTCATATTGAATGCTGAAATCAATTATGGGCCAAATTTATTGATTATAAATCAAAGTCCTCATAAATTAAAAAAAAGCAATGAGAAGAATAAGTAGAAATATAAAAACCAAAGAAAATAAGATTAAGTACAAAAATAAATCACGCTGATCTTCATTTAATCATATTCAGTACAAGAAAAAGGCTTGAGCAATTCACTTATAGAATTCTACATGGACGTGAAATATAAAAACAAACAAATTTATGGAGCAAACAAAAAATTTCGGAAAAAATATTTAAGAGAAATTTAATTTAAATAATATTTACTAACATTTTGTAAATGCTTTTAGTAAATAGTGGGCTTTATATTGGTTAGCGCAACCGTAGAACGGTAACAACAAACGTACAAAATTGGTATCAAACACACTTCACAAAAGCTGTGAACTTAAGACGTAAAATATACAAAAATGTATTTTGAAAAAAATTTTGTCAGTTTGTAGTACAAATGTTTTACATTGATACGATATTTTAAATTTAAAAAAAAATTTGCGGGAGTCGGAAAAGTTTACAATAAACGTTTAACCTAAAGGATAAAACTTATTTTATTTATGCTATATGAAAAAGTATAAATATTTGAAATAAAATTAAAAAAATAGCGAGCAATGTAAAAGCTTGCTAAAAATACTCAAATGCTATTTTATTAGTTCTAAAATTCAAATTAAACATACACCCCTATTCTAAATTCCCTCGTACGGCTGAGTCGGAGATAATCTATGAAAAAGTGATTCTCAATTCCGACTTAACGTTACGAAAAGTGCAAAAATCTACTAAAGAAATATTCATTCGTAGCATATTTTTACTTCATATTAATTAGTGATCAGTTCCATTCTACGCGTATAAATAAAAAGTTACAAATGAACTTACATTATTTAAATCTATTTTCAAAATATTTTGAATTATATGAAATATCTCACCAATTTTTATTTATAATTAATCTTAAAGTACTGTTTTTCCCAAAATAATGTTCAAAAATTATTATGTGCTATGAAATTGAAAAAAATAATTATTATTTTTATTTAGAAAAATGAATTCAAACGTCAAAATTGCCACTGATTTAACTGTTTACGAGGGAATTAAGAATCGCTAAAACTTTTTGTTCGTAGTGTAGCCAATTTTTCGTAGAAAGTGTACGAGGGAATTAAGAATAGGTGTGAAACTATATTATTTTTAAATATCAATTTAAACTACGTACACAAAAAAAACATTTGTTATAAACTTTTGACAATTTTAAATTTTTTTTCGAATTTAATTTTTATTACCGTTTTCACAATTGAAGGTAACTGGAAGGTAAATTATTGCGATACGTTTATTACGCACTATACGATAACCAAGATAAGCACCAGTATTATGAAAAGTGATAAGTAGAAAAATTGTAATATCAATATGATATTAAGAGATATTTAGGTTGTTTCATTTTTTAATGACAGAAAATTGAAAATTTATGAATTAAAAGTTTTAAGAATTATGATGTTTTGATAAAAATAATTAAAAAAAAACTAAATAAGTTACTTTTTACATAGTTTAATACTTTAATCTATAGGTATGTGATACATTTTTTTAAATATTTTCTATATTCGAATAAAAATAAAAATTTTATATAAGGTATACATTAGAGTGAATAACTGTTAATAAATACAAATTTATATATATATAAATTAAAAAAAAAAGAGAGTTTTATATTTTGAAAGTAACCGTCCAACGACATTTGTGTTGTACAATCATCAACTTAAACCCCATATTTTATTTTTAACCTTTATTATGTTGTCTGAAAATAGAGTATAGGGCATTTACCAAGTCTATTTAGACTAGGCTTCAGTTTCTTTAATCGTTAAATTCACTAAGCCGTTGAGTTGAAATTTTATATTTACATTTATTAAATTGAATTATTAATTATGTTACGAAAATCATAATGAACGCATTCATGTTATAATTTTTGTACTGGTTTTTTTTTTCAGTTGGTATTCAAATGTCAATTTGTCATTATTTTTTTTCAATTCTATAAAATTTAAAAAATTTATGTGTATTTTTATTTAACAACTATAATAACATTATTCATATTATTTTATTTATTTTCAAATTTATTAATTTTTATTTATTGAATATATAAACAGTATGTCAAATGTTATTTAAATAAATTAAAGTACAAAAGATTACTGTTGTTATACGAATAAATACGACCTCATGGTTGTGGTATCAATATCTATTTCAAAAAGAGATTGATACCGATTAAAGCTCACTCTTATCCCATACGGCCCTTAAAGATTTTAGATGAAATTTGACTACTTCACCATGTTTGAAACTTCAACTAAATATTAATAAATTGTACATCCGTCCTAAAGTGCCTTTTATTCTTTAATTTTGTCAATTAAGATGACGTTCAGTAAATTGAAGTCTTACTATCTTTAAAAAAAAAATTTGGTCGTTCCTCATCTTTATACTGTTAATGATTCCCACAGAGAAATATCTTCCACATGTTTATATATAATTTTGATAAATTTATTCACACAAATGTATATTTTATTAATTTCTAAAAAAATTATTATGCACAACAAAATTATTAATTAGAAAAAAAAATTATTTATATTTTTAAATACTTAAATTAAAACTATAATAAAATAAAAAAAATATATATATAATATTAAAGCATAAATATAGTTATAGTACAAAAAGTCTTCTTTAAAAAAAATAATTTATGGGCCTTAAATAGAATAATTAAAAAATGTAAAAAATTTGTTTTTAATAAATAAAGCCAATTAATATTATTATTTTTTTGTTTTTTTTCTAAATAACCTATTCCTTTAGGTTAAACATATAATAAATACATCATGGAAGCAACCAATCCAAAATTAATTCAATATTAATAAAATTAAAAAAAAAAAAAATAAATTTAATATAAAATAAAAGACAAAAAATGCATGTCCATGGAAGTCCCGTTCGTTTGAGAGAAAGCCTTATTTTTATTTTTACTAAAAAATTTACTTTACATGGAATATCTTATATATATACTATATACATATATTTTGCTTGCTGAAGGTAAGAAAATAAAAATTTATAATAGTGATTAAGAGTAAATAACAATTTAGATAAAGATTTGGTGGATTATTTTATGGCCGCTGTTGTATTTTAAATTTTTTTAATAATTTTGCAGACTTTAGTGATATTTGTATAGCGCATAATTAAAGAATATTCACCCATATTCTTAAAAACTTTCATACAAAGAATATCCCTGACGCGATATTTGGTTATTCTGCAAAATGTCATCTACGAAGTGATAGCCATTTTCTATGACTTAAAAAAAAAAACGTATAACCTCTGTCTATTAAGTTATTTTTCATGACTATTGTCGAGAACCAACTCTGTAAGCTTAATTTATAAATTCAGTAATGCAAAAATTCCATACCTTTTTATACCCTACACCTAAATTAGTTATATGGGCATATTAACTTTGGTACAGTATTTGCAGCCGCCAAAAAAGAGTAAGTTGAATATATATTTATTTATATATATACTTATATATAATACATTTTTATTTACATACATAATAATGTGTACTGTATAATTTGTAAATATATTTACAACTACAGATAAAACCAAACTTTTATGGGACAATTTTGTATTCTAATATTTTTCTAATTTTTATACCCTACACTACGAAGTAAAATTTCTTTTGTTTGAAAATATTGTACGTCGTGCCTACACATATAAAATAGGTAAAGGGATATATTAACTCTGTTTTGGTGTTTGTAACCGAAGGAGGCAAGCTTGATATAGAAAAATTATAAAGAAATTCATAAATTTTACTGCCTTATCGTGAGTGTCAGCTATCCCATATGTGATAATTGATAAAATTTATCATAAATAGTATCGTGAACTGATTCTGATGTTTTTTAAAAAATTTGCTATTGTGAATTGTGATTAACATTAAATTTTTTATTGGAGAACAAAATAATATCGGTTTAAGTTTCACATTTGAAATAAACAAACAAACAAAACTTAAATTTTAAAAATCAAAATCAGGTAAATATTAATTTTTAAAATTGAAAATTATTACTTGTTTTGTTTTTCTGTATTTTTTTGCAAGGTTAGACATCAGTGGAGTAATATTATTCTCCAGACGAAGAACTATTAATACAAAAAGTTTTGCAAGATAAACTTAAAAAATTTGAGGGGCAATTCTAACCCAATGCAATTGGATAACCAAACGTAATTTAAAATAATAAACTAATGTCCTGTAATGAGGTCTAATGCAATTTTAAATTGCTTTCAGATTTATTAAATATTTTCGTTTATCTAAACATGCTTTTCAGCATGTGCTAGAAACCATTGAAAACTTCCTCATTGTCAGAAAATGTGTGTTTGTCTGTTTGATCCACCACCAGTTTTTTTTTAAGTCATCTTTATTATCTTTGGCTTTTTTTATTTTTATTTTTAAATCACTCCAAACATTAACAAACAACAAATAAATAAAAAAATTCAAAAAAAAATTAATTTTTTATTTAAAAAATGCAATAATTACTCGAATCCATACTCTTTCAGGTTCCTTTTTTATTTAAATTTTCAGTAAAAATTCAATATTACATATTTTATGCTAATACTTTCTGTTTATAAATTTTTTTTTAACAAATTTTCAGTTCTCACATTCAAATTATCCACTGAATAAATAAACCAAGAAATGCCACATATTTGAATATTCGCGATTCAGATGACATTTGATTAAATACACAAAAGATATGAAATTTTGCATGTATTTGATACTCACGATAAAGTTAATAAAAATTTTTGAAATCTGTCACAAATTTTGACAATTGACTGCTGATAATTGACACTCGCGATAAGGCCCTTAATCTCAGTTACTTGCAATGTTAAGTGCAGATTAAAACAAATTTTTTGATTAAACTTATTAATTTGCAAAATTAAAAGTCCATAATAAAAATTTAAGTAGTTCAAAAAAGGTGTAGGTAATTCAAAAGGACTGGAATTATTTCTTACACTTCTTCTAAAATTCTGTATTAATTTTTTTTCATATTCAAAAGAATCATACAAATAAAAAAAACTCATTCATATTTATATTTATAAATTTTGACAACAACAAAAATTTGTAATGTCTATACCAACTTTGCAAAAATGACATCACCTCAAAAAAAGTCTTCAAGAATAGCCAGACGAGATAATTTTTTTAGAGACGCGCTGAGAAGCGCTTCATATGAAGTGGTGAACCTTCAAGAATCGGGGTGATACTAAAATTTTACATCTATTCATGTTAGAACTACCATTCCACTAAATTTTGCACAAATAACTTTAGCTGATTTATAAAAAAGACGAACAACATCAGAAAAAACAAAATTGATTTTAAAAAAGAGTTAAGAGTCAAAAGCTATGCAAAATGTTTAATTCTTAAAAAAAATCTGTAAATTATTCCTCTTTGTAGATTGTTTTAATGATTTTTATTATATATATATATATTTTATTGTAACAAAATTTGTTGAATTATTGACACAATATGACTTTTGTTGTTTTTTGTTTTTTTTTAATGAGTTTCAAAGATGTCCAATCAACTTTTTTTTGTTCTATTTTATATGGATCTCTTTTTTAAGTTTTTCTTATTTTTATTTTATATTACTTGTCGAAATGGAAGAACCTAATCGTGATATTGAAGGTTCCCGTTTGGGTGGAACAACTGGTTTATTCGGTGGTATTGGGGGTGGTACACCTCTAGGTACACTTCCGACTAATGGTCCGCCTGTAGGTCCTCCAGATCCAGCTGTTGTACTATTAATACCAGGAACAATTGGTATTGATGTAATACCAGTTGTAGGAATATTAGATTGTAATTGTGGCTGTTGTTGTTGCTGTTGATTAACCCCCATAATTAATCCTGTATTATTAATACTTGTATTATTATTACTAGAAGATGTTATTAATGCATTACTATTTAATGCATTTATAGGTAAATTTTTAACATTTATTGCATTAAATGAATTTCCTATAAAAGAACTGGTTGATGGTATACTTCCTATATTACCACCACTGCTACTATTATTAGTTGTTGATCCTGCTAAAATTGGAGAATTTGTTGTATTCAAAATTTCAATTTTTCCAATTGTTGTCGACTGCTTATTTTGAGATATTTGTTGTTCTGCGGATGGTAAAACAGACGATGTTGTGGTTGTAGCTAGAACACAAGATGTGTTTGTTAAAATGCTGGATTGATTATGGTTTAAATTTTGTATTTGTTGCTGCTGATGTTGCTGTGGTAGCTGTTGATGCTGTGGTTGCTGATGTTGTTGTTGCTGTTGTTGCAGTGATTGTTGTTGTAATGTTTGTTGTTGTGTTTGTGACTGCACTATTGCTGCAACTTGTTTTCGTGGTACTATCTGTTAATTATAATCGGGGGAGAAAAATAAACACAAAAAAAAAATAAGTTTTATTGAATTGAAAACTAGAAAATTAAGTAATTTTTAATATTATTGTTTAAATTTAGTACTTTTTTAATTAGATTTTTTAAGTTTAATTTATTCAATTTATTTTTTTTGTTTTGTTTGTTTTCCAGTTGCTTTCCTTTTATATTACCAAATTTCAAAAATCAACTCAATTTTTTTAAGATAATATTCAATTTACAATCGAATAAATTAAAAATTAAAAACAAGGGAAATTTTAAGAAAATCGAATTTATAAGTTTTTTTTTTTTAATATCTGAACAATAAATATCAAATTTTACACAATGTATGTTTTAAAAAATTAGAAACAATGAATTGAGTGTTATTTTGAGAAACAAAACAAAAAACACAATAATAAAACAAAAATAATAAATTTGAAAATGTTTTTAACAAAAATAATGCTAAAATGAGTTTTTACCTTTGTAGCTGGTGAGTTAAAGCCACCAATTACAGTTGAATTTACAGACCTAGCAATACCAGTGGCTATAAATAAAAAACAATGATAAAAAACAATAAATTTATGTAAAAGAAACCCCAAATAAAAATAAACAAAAAAAAGGAAAATTAAATAAAATTAATAAAAGAAAAACTTTATAACAAATTTTTTTTTAAATAACAAAACAATGTTTAATCAAAATTTTTAAATATGATTTTTTTTTTAAATGACAGTTGAAATATACATAAAATATTTGTTTTATTAAAGCTCCATTTAGACATTATAGTAAATATGAAAAGGAGCTAGAATTTAAATGTGATAAAATATTATGACATGTAAAACTAATAAAAATTGATGTTAACATTAATTTTATTATGGGAAATGCATTCACGAGGTCATACAACCTAATACGGTGTAAATTTAAAAGTAAATTTTTTTACTTCCAAAATCTTTGTAGTTTTTTCTGCCACAAACCTGAACTAATACTTTACTAATCGATGTTAATTTTTATACATTTGAAATCAAACTTTTACTAGATTTTTTTTTATTTTATATTAACATTTTACAAGTTTTGTAAAATTATGTAATATACAAAAAAAAACAATAACTTATACATACAATACAAACATAAAATAAAATCTCTTTTTTGTTTTTAAAAGTGACGCAATTGTACCTTGGTTGATTTTTTTCTCTTTGTATACTTTGTGTAAATTAGGCGAAACGAAGAAAATAAAACTAAATTATAAAATTTCAATAACTATATTATTTTAAAACGAAACACTTTTTAATTGTTTCTAATAGTCTTAAAATAAAAAATAAATATTACATAGCAGATTTTCATGTGATACTTCCTAATGATTTCCTAATTTCTATATCTGCATAACAATTGCATTTTTAAAGTTTATTACTCTATTTTTTTAAACATTGACCACCGTATTTTGCCAACTTAAAAGCTGATTTACAATATGTATGATACAAAAGGTTGGATTGTTATAACCAACGAAATGTAAAGTGAAAAAATAGTGGTAAACAGAATTATTATTACTCAGAAAATACATATTAAAATAAAACAAATTAAATTAGTTTGCAAATTGAAATAAAAAAAAACACATTAAAATTAACCATATAAGCCCTTTTTGGTTTATTTATTTTGATTTTTTCGCCACGATTTCTGCAGTATAAAAAGTAAATTATTATTACAGTTGTTAGTAAAAAATAAATGATTTCTAAATTTTTTATAAAATTGTTAATAAAAATATTGTACGTACAATAATCTCTTATTTAGTAGCGGGAAAATTAATAATTATAAGATTCCATAACATTTACATTTATATACTCTTAAAAAAAAAAATTTATTTTTAATTGTTTTTTTAACGGTTTAATATATATAAACATATATATATATACATAACAAACTAATTACATAACATTCAAATAGTTGAATATAAAAAAAAAAGAATAATTAGTTTAAAAAAAAATTGATTTACATATAAAAATCAAAAGAATCCCACAAAAATTTACATACTTAAATTTAAAAAATTTTGTCAGATATAATTAAAAATTTGTTTAACACAAACCACACGCACACACACATATAACTTACTTGGACCAGAAACTGGAACACTCGAAACTGTTGCAGTAGGTTGAACAATTTTTGCGACATCAATTACTGAAGATGGATTTCTTATTTCACCTGCTATATACATCAATTTTACAAAATTAATTTTTTTTTTTATTCTCTAATAAAATAATTTAGCGTACTTGGAATTGGAATCGACCGCATTTTTGTTGAAATAACTTGCCCGACTACAGGTATATGAACACTTTTTAGTTGCGCTAATTCAATTTCAAGATCTCTAATTCTAAATAAAAATAATAGAATTGTTTAAGAAATAAATAAAAGATTTAAAGATTTAATAACTAATAACTATTTAAAAGAAAAGTAACTACCTTTTTTCTTCTTTAGCTAAATTAAGTGCAAATAATTTGCGTTCCTGTTCGAACTGTGAAGTCTGTCTTTCTAATTCAGCTTCCATCCTTAATGATTTTTTAGTTTCTTCTTCTAAGCCATCAGCCATTGAATCTTTTTGCTGTTTTTCTTCACTTAAAATTTGAGCTAAATCTTCTGAACGTTTTCTTTCTTCAATATATTTCATTATAATTTTTTTTCTTTCAGCTAATAATAACAATACAATTTGTTTTTGCCGACCACGTTCAAAATCAAATTGTTCTTGAATTTTCTTTAAATCCTTTTCTAGTTTTTTTCGTTGCGTGCGCTCACTTTCTAATTCTTGCTTTAATTTTGTTCTTTCTATTTCTAAACCATATGTTATATCATCACCTTGTGCTGTATCATGTTCATGTTTACGTTTTTCATCCTCTAATTCTTGTCTCATTTTTTGATTATTGTCTAATGATTCTTTCAATATATTCACCATTTTTGTTTGTGTTGAACGTTGTTTTGTTACCATTTTATATAATGATTCCATTTGCTGTTCAATTATAGCACGCAATTCCATTTCACCTTGTATTGCTGTTACTGACGATTGTCGACTAACTAAATGGCCAGCTGAAGCCATTTTATCACGAAATAATGCTGCATGAGGATCATTTAATAAAATTTTTGGTTGATTTCTTAAATTATGAATCAATTGTTTCACACGTTCATTACGTAATGTTGCAATAACAACATCTCTTGCCTGAAGTTCTCCTTCTAAACGACAAAGCATGTTTAAAAGTTCTGTTTTTGTTAATTGCTCAGAACCCAACTAAATATTTCAAAAAATAAACAAAAATATGTTTAAGAACTTTATGATTCAAATTATAGTAGCAAAAAAGAAAAACTACTCTTAAATATTACAAATTATTATTTTCCTGAACATTTAAAATTTTAAAAAACAAGTTTTCGAAATTTGAAATAGAGAGCAAAATAATTTTAAGCTATGTATGTATGTTTAATTTTCTATTCAAAGTTTTAGCACTCTTACCTTGTTATTTGAGTTCGGTGCTTTTATCGTCATGTAATCGTTTTGTTCATCACTATTTACATTATTAATATGATCATTCAACATATTGTCTATACCATGAAGATTACTTCCTGTACATCCAATAAACTTTACAGTGCCATTATCAATTTCATAGGGATCACTATTATTTTCTAAATTATATCAAATATAAAATTATAATATGTTTAAAATTATAAATATGTATTTAAACAAAAACTTTTATGTTTATCTATTTAAAATAATTGTTTTAAATCAAAACATCTACATATAAAATTCATAATTATAAATCAAACTGACCAAAATTTTTTTTTGAGTTTTCAAATGAATTTGAGATTTCTGCTACATTAATATTACTACTAATATCACCACCAACTCCACTACCGGTCCCACTATTTCCGCTAATTTCTGACGGTGACTGATGTGATTCCATTTATTAAATTTTTAATATAAACTAGGAAAGTATACAATTTTGAATTTGGAATATGTACTTTAATTTTTTCATGGATTTTTCAAAATTCTTAATATTTATTAGCTTATTTATTATTATGTAATACAATTATAGTTTAATAGCATTTCTATTTTGAAATATATTTAAAATGCAAATAATTTAATTTTTTACTAAATATTGATTTTAAAAAATACAATCACAAAATGATTTTTTTATATAGACATTCTACTAAGAATCATTCCTAATTATTTTTCACAACAACAACAAATCATCGAGTCCGTCAATTCACTATTCTTTTTCTAACAAAATCAACACATACGAAATAATGACATATAAAACACAAAATAATATTATTTAATAAATGCATATAGTTAAAAATAAATTATATAAAGAAAAAGTAATTATATAATTTCACAAGATTAATTTTTATTTCATCTAGATTAATTTCTATGTTTTGTTTAAACTAAATTTCTTGCAAAGAATTTTTTTTTCTACATTAGGAAATACCGCAGATTTTTACATAATTTTTTTTCCTTGTCAAAAAAAAATTATTTAATATCTATCTCTTTCTTTCTCTTCAATAATTTCATAATCGTACTTTAAGCTAGTTTTCATTGCTTGAAGTCTAAATTAGCGTTAAATTAACGTAACGTTAAAATGAACTCCTTAAATAGTCTAACCCTATATCTGCAATGACGCTATCGTTTCGCTCTCTTTTTACTCTCATTACGTAGTCAACAAAGGATTGACCTGTGACCAGACCATAATGAAATGTACATGACAGCGTTTTTTGACATTGTTTTGCTTACAAATTTTATGAATTAAAAATATTCAGTAGTTTAAAGTTTATTGTGTAGCTATTTTGAATAATTGTTTGATATTATTTAACCCAAGATAGAAAAAAACATTAATAATTTTATTAATTTTTTATTCTGATATATTTTTTAATAAAAAATATATTTATTAAAGGTCAATTATTTGACATTTGAATACGTAGAGAAAGCGAAAAAATTTTAAAGTTGAACAAATTTTTTAATGACTGCGTAATGGTTGCGATATGGCTGCGTCTATTGTAGACACTTTCATTTAATTCAATACATTTAACTTAGTTTGACAGATATCTATGTGTAGAGAGCAGAATGAGAGCGTTCATTGTAAATAGGCTATTAGTGAATTTAAGTATTACCTAGAACAGGTATTTTTCTGTCCGAATATGTTCTACTTTTGTGTTCAACAGTTTTGCTAAACTGTTCTCAGATGCATTTTTCTGTTTTAATTTTTTTTTAGATCCGTTTTGAACAATTTTTTTTTGTATTTTGACAATTGTTTATTAATATTATAAAAGTATATTTTTATTTGTTTTTCATGTTAAAATTTTAAAACATTAAAAATTATTACAAAAATTGAAAAAAAAAAAAAAAAATTAAACAAAAAAACAGATGAAAATCTTGAAATTTTGTAAAATAAATAACAATTTGTCAATTTTGAAAACTGAAAATCTTGAACAGAAGTAGTTCATAAGTTTTAATATCCAAGATTGTTCTTGGCAATCCTAAAAAGTGTTTGACGATTACCAGTCACCAGCGCAAGCATATACAAAATGTGAGCAAAATGATCTTTTGGAGCACCTTTGGAGCCCTTGTTAGCATCTGTTCTGAGCAAACATATTTATATAATCATATATCACAGATCTGGTTACAAAAAGAATTAAGAAAACCATCACAACAGCAATTTTGCATTTTATTTTTAAATACATACTGTATAATAATATAGAAATTAAAAATTTGTTTAAATATATTTACAACAAACTTGCAGAATTAAATTCTTCTTATGTATATTATATATGTAACTTGTAAGAATTACAAAATAATTTTATTTGAAAGACAAATAACGTTAAAAAATTTTTTCAGGGAAAAAAAAATTGAGTATCTTATGGTCAGATTAAAAAGCTCAATTCTCTGTCAAATTTTTCGCTATCAGCGTTCTAACAGCGTCCTAAAAAAATTCATTTTTCTCAACAACAATTCACACAGTAAAAATTCTATTTTTTTTATAATTACAAAATAAATCTGCTAAAAATCTATAATGTGTAAGCAATAACCGGTAAATTTTAATCCTGTGACATATTGAAAGAATCCTGCCCACATAACATTTATTTTAATAAATTTTACCAGTGGTAGTATTAACTACCCAAATATTCGTTTAAAAACGAGTTATTTTTGATTTACATTTTCCAAATGTTCAATTCGATAAGGAAGATTTTAACGTTATGACTGGTTAGCCTTGTTAAATAATACGTACGCTTTAAACGCTTAACATCATTTCCAAACGTCATAGGGACGTCATCGTCGTTTAGTTATTTAAATTTAACAAAGCTTTAAGTTTTAAAAATCTTGTATTGTGCTTATATATGTAGTATACATAGAATTACTAGTACTAGAATGGCAATAGAGAAAAAATTTTCAGACATATATTTAAAAATTTGGTACGTGTACCGTTTGTATGTGTTTACTAGTTTCTCCGCGATTCATTTCATTTTGAAAGTGAAATATAAAAGAAACTTTTAGTACGATTTAAGTAAGATTTCAAAGTTAAAAGTAAATGAAAACAAATTATAAAATATTATATTCCAAAAATTTGTGTGTTGTTGTGCTTTTTGAATTTTTTTTAAAAAACATTAAATTAAATAAAGGATTATTAAGATGGGAAGAAAGTGTTGCTTAAAGATTTTTTTTCTTGAGGTTTTACAAATATCAGCCGATTTTTTTAAAATTATTTTAAAGGTATTTTCCTTTTGGTTTTTGCTTTCCATTTTTCATTATTATTAAGTGACCGTTCTGTAAATTTACCAAAACATAGTATATTTTCGAATAGAATCAATTTGAAAATCATATTGTAATGCTAAATTTTTTAAATAATAAGTAAAATTTTGATTGAATAAAAAAAGGGTAAAGAAAAAACCTTTTAATTCTTTATTCGGAAACGTTAAGTTATTTGAAACAGAAATCAAAACTCTCCTTACGGTTAACATAAATGTAGATTTCATTTTTGCAAAAGGTTCGTTCACATTTAAAAATATCTAAAAATGTTTATATATTCACAAGATTATAAATACTTTTTGTTTTGTTCAAAAAATTATGATTTGTTTTTGATTTACTTATTTTCATTACAACGATGAATAAATACCTGAAGATAAATCAAAATAGATATGTAAGTTAATTAAAATTAAACTAAAAAAATATACTTGTTGGAGATTCCATTATTTTTAAAAATAATTTACTGCAATTTCTTCTCATATTATTCAAATTTTTTTCTTGATGTTTTTGTTCAATTATATATTTAATATTAAAAAGTAAATATTTAAAATAAAAGTAAATTAAATTAAATAGTAAAAATCTTTATTCGAAATAACTTACAATATACAAACTGCCCAATCCAAATGTATTTCTATGTAAATATAAACAAAAAAACTAATAAGAAACTGCCTAATAAACATTCTCATTTACTTAAATATAAGCAATGACAGATGAAGTAGCCGTACCATTTGTATACGCATACGAAATTGCATATGTATTTTTTTTGTCTGAATACCTCAGGATAGGAAATCACATTAGAAGAAAAGAGTCGGGAACATTCTTTTGCCATTCTAGAACTAGTAATTCTATGGTAGTATACATTATGTATATTTTTTTATCCTTTGACTTTTCCAAAAATTAGTTGATTCCATATTAAAAAAACGTAAGCAAAAAAAGGAAAGAATGTTTATCATACAAGTTTAGTAAATAGTGAAGCTACATAATTATTTGGTTTTGGATTAAATAAAAAAGGTGAAATATATTGTTTGTTTTTTTTTTAAATAAAAAATGACATATGCACAGTGCATTATACAAATTAAAAAAGAAAAATAATAAAAAAATAAAAAAAATGAGAAAAAGGGTGTAAATTTTTTTTTTAGAAAATAAAATCTTCAAATTAATTAGGAAGAAAACATAAAACAAATTGTTTACATAATATTAATAATAATAAGGTATATTTACTTAAATGAAAATTTAAAAATCATAGATTATATTTATAAAAAAATAGTATAATGTTTAGCAAAAATTCAAATTATAAAATAAATTTATTTTGCATTCAATTTGTTGGTAATAGATAAATTCTTCCGAAATTGTATTTTGGAAAAAAAATAGTAATTGGTAATGTGTTAAGTAAATTATTATAATTATATTTATGTAAAATTATTTTGTGTATAAAGTATGTATATTTTAAATGCATATTTTTTATTTTAAAAATTAATATTTGATATTGCGTTTTGGGACAGCAGATGCTAAAAAAAATAAAAATAGAAATATACTTACATACATACATATTTTACTTAAGGCGCATATCAAAATTTTGTTTTTAGACACAAAAAAAACGAAAACACTTTGTAAATAAAATTTTATAAATGGGTATATTTTTATATTTTATAAATTAAATGAGAATAAAAATTATAAAAATACTTTATATTACAAAATTTTATCATTAAAATGTTTTTGGTGCGTATTCTAATGTCAAAATACTGAACAATTACAAAAAAAAAATAATTGTTTTTTGAAAGGCAAGAACTAATGTTTCTTTCCAGAAAAAAAAATGTAAATAAAGAAGTTTCACCGATTTAGGAATTCTAATTTTTTATTGATTTTATAATATAATTTTATCATAAATTTTTACAAATGATTACTATTTTCTATAATAAATATATATTAGATATTGTATTATTCGTTTTAATTTGAGACTGTTTAAAATTTCAATAAAATTCATATTTGAAAACCTTTTGACTAATTTGGAGATAAGGTGTTTTTTTAGATTTTGTTCGGTTATAAAGAAAAACAAGAAAAAAAAAATTCTTAATCTTCAAATATAAATTTTTGGAGATAGATTTTTTTATTTATTTTAAGGTTATGAATTAATAAATAAAATTTAAAATTTAATACAAAATTTTATACTACCAATATAGCAATATTTAATCGAAGTGGAAATATTTATAAGAATGAATATAGTATTAATTTGAAATTTGTATATGTACAATTTTGAAAAGAACAGTAGCATTGCAAAATTTAATTACAAAATATCTTTTTTTTAATACGGTTTTAAAACTATACCTACCTATTTTTACGAAATTTATTAAATGTTATCTAATAGATATTTTTGTATTCAAAAAAAAAAATTAACAGGTTTGTAATACAACGATAAGATAATATAAATTACTGTATTACTGTAAAAAAAAATTAAGACAAATAAGTTAGACAAGTGAAATTAAAGGCTTCTAAACTTAGAGTTTTACTAAAAAAACAAAAAAAAAAAAAAAATTTAGTCAACATAAAAAAAAACCAAGGCAAAGAACAACTAAAATAAAATGGAAAAAAAATCATCAACAGGATCAGGACCTCGAATATTAAAAAAAAAACATTTTCGTGTAAAACACCAAAAAGTCAAATTATTTAGAGCTAACGAACCAATATTAAGTGTATTTATGTGGGGCATTAATCATACGGTTAGTTAGAAATTTAGAAATTAACCAGATAAAAATTATGTTTATAATTTCTTCTTCAATTTTTAGATAAATGAATTAAGTCACGTCAATATACCAGTTATGTTATTACCAGATGATTTTCGGGCCTATTCAAAAATTAAAGTTGACAATCATTTATTTAACAAGTAAAATATTTAAAAAAAAAAAATTTAAATTAAGTTATTTAAAATTTTTTTTTTTAAAGAGAAAATATGCCATCACATTTTAAGATCAAAGAGTACTGTCCATTAGTGTTTCGTAATTTAAGAGAGCGTTTCGGTGTTGATGATGTTGATTATCGAGAATCGCTTACACGATCTCAGCCAATATTAATTGATTCCTCTGGTAAATCTGGTGCACAGTTTTATGAAAGTTATGATAAGTTTTTTATTATAAAAAGCTTAACATCAGAAGAAATTGAACGAATGCATGCTTTTTTAAAACACTATCATCCGGTAAGTTTATTTAAATGCATATCATAAAAAATTAATTTACCCTTACTTAAAAATAGCATTTTTTTTTTTTTTTTGTTAGTATATTGTAGAAAGACATGGTAAAACATTATTACCACAATATTTAGGAATGTATAGATTAACAGTTGAAAGCGTGCAATATTATTTTGTTGTAATGAGAAACGTTTTTAGTTCACATCTTAGTGTTCATAGGTAATGTAAAACATACAAAAATAAAATAAATTTTTGTTTTAATATTTTTTTTTTTTTTTATAGAAAATTTGATTTAAAAGGAAGCACAGTTGATAGAGAAGCGTCTGAAAAAGAATTAGAAAAATCTCTACCAACATATAAAGACAATGATTTTATAAAACAAAAAATTAAAATTATTATAGGAGAAGAATCTAAACAAAAATTATTCGAAATGCTCAATAATGATGTTAATGTAAACTATTACTGTAGTTATTTATACTTTTGTTTACTGATTTTGCTTTTCTTATTTAATAATTAGTTCTTGACTAAGCTTCATATAATGGATTATTCATTACTAGTCGGAATTCATGACTGTGTTCGTGCTGAAGAGGAAGCTACACAAAGTGAAAGTGCGCGAGAAGCAGCTGGTAGAAGTGAAAATAGCGAAAGTGAAGAATGTGATAGCGGTGAGAGGTATTTAAAAAAAAAACCAACAAGTTAATTAAAACAAAAATAAAACTCTTTAATAAAATAATTTGTATGTGTTTATAAATATATATATCTAATTATTATTAGATGGACATATAATACACCTCCAGATTCTCCTAGATGTACAGGACAGTATAATGAAATATTACATGAAATTGATATATATGCTTTAACAAGTGTAGAAGGTGAGTATTTTACAACATACATATTTATATAAAATTAGATCTGTAATTGCTTATTGTTTTTATTTTATACAAAATTAATCATTGTCCCTATATATAATATATATATATTTTTTTTTCCTAAGATCGGAGAGAAATTTATTTTATGGCTATAATAGATGTTCTTACACAATATGGAGTAAAAAAACAGGTATGATAGATAAAAAAACGAAGTAGAAAGTTTTTAGATGTTAATTTATTAGATAGATTATTAGATAGATCTTGAAATATTAGATATAATGAAGGTTCAGGACTTTGAATTTAACATTTAATATGTAAGACAAAAAAATGTATATTAGGTTATCAAAAAAAGTTTAATATAAAAGTAATCACGGAGTACAAGATTTATGTACGTTTATTTTTTTTTAATTTAATATTTTTCGACAAATAAAGTGACTCTTTTGTACATAAAGTTACAGACTTTTTTCCAGTATTATAGTCAAAAGGGTTCTACTAGTAATCGTCAAGTTTACGTTTCAGCTAGTCCTAGTAAATCCCACTTAGAAACGGCTTTATGGTTTCCTTTAGATTTGATGGTAAGAAAGAAAGTGTTGGTTTCATCTTTTTACTTTTTAATTTAAATTTTATTTTAATTTGAATTTTCAAATAATTGTGTTGCGTTTTTTTTTTTTTTTGTAATATTTAATCATTGCTATTACTGTAATCCGCAATCAATTTGGAAAATATAAGCTTATTACAGATTGAATAACGTACATGATTAATTTCCTTTGTCCGCTGTTTTTCTATTTTCCTTTTTTTGTTTTGTTTGTTATTCATTTTTTATATTTATTTTTGCTTTTGAATCTTGTCTTTCTTTTAATAAATTATCTCAACTAATTATGAAATACAAAATAATAATCTTAAACATCAATAGAATCACTGTTTAAAAAGAGGTTTTATTCCGAATAAGCAAGAAGAAATTAATAAAATTTTGGGATCACTAACGTTTATTTTGAAATGTGAAGTATGTAATTTGTATGTAGAATTTGATTCATTATTTTCCGTTCATATTAAAGACAATTCAAAGTCCAAAACTTTTTGTCTAGCTTATACATTTAATACTGTGGTTTGTTTTTTTGTTGTTTTTTGTTTGCTTTGACTGAGGACAAGCCCTCTTAATTTTCTTTTCTTAAATTATTAAATTTTTGTTTAAAAAAAAAATGGAATTATGACTTAAGACTTTATTACTTACTTTATTAATATTATAAACGAAATAGTATTTCTTATAATTTTTCAATCCTTTACAAGTCCGCTTAGTTTTCCGAAAATATTAATTTTTGGTAAAATATATCGAAGTTATTGACCTTAAATTAAAAAAACAATTTATGTAAAGGGTTTTTTCGTAAAGAAACTTTTAAACTTAAATTATAAATTTCCTTACTAATATGCGGCAATTAAATCCGAGTATGAATATGAAAGTCGCACAGCTCATTTTCTTAAATTCGGTTTTAAATTTTTTCTTTAATTTTTAAAATTTCATACAAAAAAAATGTTTAAATATAATCATACATCTTCTAAATTTATTCTGTAAAGCATATGAAAGCAAACGTGTTTTTTTTTATCGTTTTTAATACTTAACGGTAAACACATTACACGCTTTTTTTGAAGCATTTATTTTATGTGAAACTTGCTTCCTACTTTTCAATACAAAAGTTGGGGTATTTGTTCCAAGTTCTTTTGTTTCAAAAAATTCTACTTCCATACAAAAAGAACTAAAAGGATTTCCAATATAGGAAGGACGTTCAACTCGAATTCAATTAAAACCATTCAGCTTTTTTTTTAAGTTCTTCAAGTTTTTTTTTTTGTTGTTTTTTGATGCATTAGGTAAAATTAATTTTTATTATTTTTATTTAACCTTAAATAGGCTGCTAAAGCTGCTAAAACCGTAAAATATGGCAGTAATGTAGATGGAATTTCAACATGTGATCCAGAACAATATGCAAAACGTTTTATTGAATTCATGGACAAAGCTATTGAATAGTTATATAATAAATAAGTATTCATTGTTGAATGTTCATAAAATCAAAAAGAAGAAACATATATATATATAACGAAGTTAATTATTTAGTGTTTCTATATAATCCTATTTAATCATTCATAATAATAATAATAAAAAGTGAATAAGAAAATGTAAGAAAATTAAACAATAATAAATATAAAATAATAAAAAATTAATGTAAGTTAAATGTTAAATGAAAAATATTTATATGGTATATATTTGTATATATAAACATTTATAAACTATATATTTAATATATACATATATGGTATGTATTTATATGTATGATATATGTAGCAATATATGTTTTTTCAAATAATGAAAAAATATAAAAATATATATATTTACATAATTTGATTAATAATATTTAACTATGGTTTAAATAATATATAGATCTCTATATATTTGTATATATGTATATGTATTATAAGTATATATATGATACATATAATAAATTTAAAGACTACAATTTTTCAAAGGCTCTTGTGTTTTTTTTATCATAAGAATATTCAGGATTGTTGAAATTATAGGAAAATGTTCAATAGTTTTTTTTTTGGTTATACATTATATTTAAAATAAATAAATGTAATAGAATAAGAAAATGATTACACTTTATATTTTCAGCAAAATATTGGTTTTAATCGTTAAAAAAGAAAAGCTTTTAAATTATTAATTTTTATTTTTGTTAGATTCCAACTATTTTGTCTTCAAGTTTAATTCATAAGATTAACGTAAAGCGCGCAAATAATTCAAAACAAAATTTAATTTTTTACCTTTAATATTATGCGAAATAAAATGCTAAAAGACATATTTATATAATTATTTAAAAAAAAAAAATATTTTGTTTTGTTTTGGGTGGTTAAATGAAAAAAGAAGCCTTTAGTAATAAGTAGTTTATAATCTTTTAAACAGCTGGGCCCATTGCACTAATCACTTATCAAATGATCATTTTTTTGATAAGTTTTGTTGCATCAAAACAATATGTTAATATAATTTAGTAGAGTTTTGATTACCAAAAAAGCATTTTTTGATCAGTGATAAGTGATTGGTACAATTAATTCCTGGTTACCTAAAAAAAAGCTATTTTCCAATACTTATTATAAAATTTCAGTTTTAAATAATCCCATTTATTTTGGAATTGCTGTTTTTATATGCGTTTGGCATAATAAATCATTTTGCGTATCTCATGAATTCAACTTAGAAGTTGATTTCTTTTGTTTTATTAAAAAATGCTTGAAATCTTTTTTTTAAATGTTTTGTCGTTTCAGTTTTATATATTTATTTGTATATTTGATTATTTGTGTATTTTGTAAGTTGGTTAGGCATTTAAATTATTATTTTTTTTAATAAAATTAAAAATTGTATATAAATATATACCTACCTTGTTTTTTTTCTTTAATATTTATTTCAGCTTAACCTGCTTTAGTTTTAGTTATTTTTCAGTTATTTTAAAAGTTTTTCAGGGTTATATTTTACAAATGTTTAAAAAAATTTAAAAGAAAATAAGATTTATTTAATATACTATACAATATATATATATATATATATATATATATATATATATATATATGTAAGTGATTTAATGATTTATAAATTATATTTATATGGTAAAGATAAAATAAAATTTAAATAAAAATTAATAAAAAAAAAATTAGTTACTTTTTTTTATTTTTATTCATTTTTTTAATTGGTTAAAATAACTATTTCATTATTTTTTTTAAATAATTTTTCCATGTTTTACATTCTTTTGCACTTCAACGTCGCATTAATGAGTTTGACAGTAAACAACTTATTTCCTTATATACAGATTATTTAAGAAAAAAATATGAGTACATAAAAAGCATTTCCCAATAAATGCTTTATAAATATAAAAATTAGTTTAAATATTCGAAAATTAATATGCGTTTAGCGCTTTACATAAATGCTCTCAAAATACAGCGGGTGGTGAATGAGGATGTAAAAAATAAACAACATATGTATTTAGTAATCCGAGAAGATAACTCTTGATAAATATATGTATAAATTGAAAATTTTTGTTTTACTTCTGACTAATTATGGGTTTGATTGATACAAGATGAATATCAAAAGTCATAAACGACTTAATGAATTTGGTTAAAGGTTTTTCTGATAGATTTCTGTTTTGAGACAAAAATTCAACATTCAAACCACGTTTTATTTATCTTATTAATTAAATTGATACAACTTTTTTATCAATTCAAAACTACTTATGAATAAACTTCCTTAAATTATTTTTTTTTTCTTGGTATTTAATGCTATGTTTCGTCAACATGTAATTGATGGTCCATGCGACTTGGATTAAATTAATATACGAATAATTTCTAAAATAAAATAATTAAAAAAATATTTATTAAATAATATTAAAAATTTATTTATGTATTATTATGGTCTCCAAATGTGAATAAACTTAAAAACATATTTGTATATATATAAAACAAAGATTTAGTTTATAGAAAAAAAAAAAATGTAATAAAAATCTATTTTTATACTTGCATAATGATTTTCCTTTTTAATTCTTCGAGTGGTTCTATCAATAGTTTATGTATGCAAGAGGTCTAAAGAACAGATTTAAAAAATATTTTATTTTATCTTTACAGTACGATCGGATCAGTTTGTGGTAACAACAAAATAAAATAAAGTTAAAAATATTAATAAAAAAAAGAAACATATGTAAAGGTGGTTTAAAAAGACATTTATTTTAAATTAGTTTAGAATTCTTTTTTTTTTTTAAAATGAATGAAGAATTAAAAGTTTTAATATATGGTAAAATTAAACTTTATTTTTTTTTAATTTTTACAAGTAACTAATTATATATAGTATTATATTATAATCGGGTGAATGTCCCTCAAATAAGTTTAAAAATTAACCGAGAGAAATTAAAAGTTTGGTTTAAAAATATTAGAAGTTTTAAAATGATGTCAAAGGATGGAAAAAGAAAATACATAAACCAACATATTTTGGTTGGTTTTTTTTTGGGTTTTACCATTTGTACAACATATTTTCAAAACTTGTTTTGATCCGAGATAATTAATATACAAATAAAGGGATTAGAATCTATTTGTACACTTAATAAATGAAAAGACTTAAACTGTAAATGTTTAAAAATGTTAGAAATGGAAAAAGGAATAACTAAGAAATACAAAAATTTTATTTATGCATTTATTTAGTTTCATTATTTAAAAAGTGAACTAAAAAGCGTTTTTAAGTTAAATATTTAAATCATTTTTTATATCCGTAATTTCATTTCTCATTAGGAATTTTGGAAATATTTCCAATTTACAGTTGTTGATTAATTTTGATTATCAATTTTTTAGAATAATAATTAAATAAGAAAAGTTTAATTAAAACTCTAAACTCTAGTTCTTACAGCCAAATTTTTAAATATACACCTGGAATATATACTTTGGAGGAGGCATTTTATCGAAACATATATTTAATTACTTTCAAAAAAATATCGAAACTACAAAACATAATTTGGTATTTTTTTTAATTTCAAACTCTGTACGGTTTAAATATAATATAAAGTTTATAACGTCTATTACTACGGAACTTTTTTTCCCACATTCATGCGAATAACCAACGATAACCAATACGAAAATATTATATTTATTTAAGTTGTTTTATACATTAACATGTGCATAATTTGTACATATTATGTAGTTTATACTTATTTATATTTCAAATTAAAATTGATTTTGATTTTTTGACTGATTTTTTTTTTATAGATATTTCAGATTATTTAAAAAAAAAATTACTGGATTATGATTATCAGAATACTTTAAAAAATAATGAAAAACTTGCAAGTGAAGAAAACATTGCAAGAAGTTTATTATTAAGATGTGAAAAAGTTTTAAATACATCAGAATATCAATCAATAAATAATGATAAAATTAACGATGAGAATGATAATATTGTAAAGAAAAATTATTGTGTAGACATGAAAAATGAAAAATATAATATTGTCGAAAATTTAGAAAATAATGAAAATTCATATTCAGAGCCGAATAGCAACGTAACAGGTAAATATTGTTTCATTCCATGCAAGGTTTTTTAACAAAATTTGAAATTAAGGGTGTTTAAATATACTAAACTGGAAACCTTTTTTGTTCGCACTTTTCTAAATCAATTAAAAAAAATAAGTTTTTAATTCCTGTACAGATCACAAGACTACATATATTTTTATAAAAAGGATGCAAAAATTGCTAAAAACGTACTTATTTTGAAATGATATACCAATTTGTTAGTCTATATGTGATATATTTTTATACCCAAGTGTATTTGTATGATTTTTATATATTATTATTCTTTTAAAGTTTTAAATGTACATTTAATTTCATAATTATACTATTTATTTCATATTAATCTCTATTAATATAACAACCAATATTTTATGATTATTGCTATACCTGATTAATACAACGATGTCTATTTCGATTATATCACCCAGACTCGGGTTCGAATCACAGTAGAATTAAAAAAAACTTTTATCTGGTTTTCGACTTGACTGAGCTTAAACAAATCTCAGGAACAGACATACTTATATTCAAGTGTTTTTAGGTTTAGGACTGACGAGAGAAAAACGAATTCAGAAATATTTTGTTTTGGTAGAATTAAGTCCCTTTTGCATTTGACTCGAACAAATATAAACAATATGCAAAATGTAAAATGTAATGACACCATTTATATTTTATATGTACCGGTAATCATCTAATCTAAATCATATTATTATACTATGTAGTGTTTACATTTACTAAACTTTCGTTTAATTCAGGTCGATTGTCTTTTCAAATTTAGTTTTTAATTAGGTATACACATAGAAATAGTTTTTTGGTATAGAAACTTAACTGTATATATTAGCAAAATTAATAACTGTTACCTTAATGATTCATAATTTTAAAAACTTTTTTCTGAGAAAGATCATTATAAATGGAATTTTCATTCGTATATGCAACGTTCCATTATGCTTAATATTTATGATTAACATTAAAAAAAATTTAACCGAAATGTTTTATAAAAAAACCTTTTTTTTCTATTTACATCAAAGATGGATTACCAAATGATTATGCTGACATTTATTTAAATCAATTTGCAAAATATCGTCATTATCTTCATGATCAAAAAGAAAAACAATTTCAAAATGAATTATTTTCAGAAAAATCAAAAATATTAGAAAATTCTTTAAAATTAACGAAAAAAACTGATGAAAATACATTAAAATTACAAATAAATAATACAAATTTGAACGAATATGAGTTTTATCAAAATGAACAAGTAAATCAAGAATTAAAACAATTAAAATCACAAATTACAGCTAAGAAAAATACACAAAAGCAAATAACATTAATTACAAGATTATCACCGTGTTCATCAATATTAAGTGAAAATAGTTATTGCCTTTACAAGAATTTAACTATAAAACAAATGCATAAATTAAAAAAATCATTGAAAATGGGCTATTTACTAAAAATTGAAAAAAAATTTCTATTTGATCAAACAATAAAATATTTTTGTACAATTATAGATAATTGGTTGTTGTGTTATGAATACAGCAATAATGATACCAACAATGATAACAATAATGATAATAAATATAATAGTAGTAATGAAAATCTAAATATTCAAAATAATGAAAACAACAATTTTAATAATAAACATGTAAATAAAAATTTAAATGTTGATAATGCTAATTTACTACTAGGTGAGTCATCATTAGATTTAAAAAATACGCCTTCGTTTTGCATAAATTTAAAAGGTCAAAGTGTTGAACATTATGGGGAAGGAAGAAAACGTGATTTAACATTTCAAATACTTAATATTAATAATTGTAATTATTATAATGAAAATAATATTAATGATAATTGCGATTGTAATAATTGCAAAAATTCATCAAATAACCAACAGCAAAATTATGTAAAAAAACCAAAAATTATTTTCCAATCAAATACTGAAATTGAAACAAAGCAATGGATTCATGCAATTGAAGCTGCTATACGTGGTGATTTCTACAATTTTAAACAATCAGATCATTTTCAATCTACAACTACTTCTAGAACATCATTAATTACAAAATCATCACCATTTTTACCAATATCTTCATCAACAATATTATCATCAATTTCATTACCACCCTCAAATAAAAAAATATATCACTTTTCTGATCAATCTTTTAAACAAGAGAAACTAAACTTTTCTGAAAAATTAAATGAAAATCAGCAACATAGAATATTTACAACAAATGCAACATCATTGAATTTTGAAACTATGATGTGTGGTGAAGCAATAGAAAACACAGAGTCGAAAGAAAATGATACAAAACATTTACAAATTGAAAATATGAATATTCATTTTAAAAACGACAATCATTTGATAAAAAATGAAACAATAAATTTGCATAATACAAAATTAGAATATATATATGAAGAACCAAAAAATACAATTTATATTGATTCAAAAACAATATTTAAAGAAAATCAAAACAATAAAATAACAATATTAAATAGTAAAATTTTTGAAGACAACGATATAAAAACAATACCGGAAATACCAATAAAAACAAATAAAATTTATTATAATATTGATAAATTACCTTATTTTTCATATTTAAATTGTAATGATATAAACGACGATGTTGGTAAAAAAAATATTTTTGAAGACAAGAATATGGATAATTTAAATTTATTAAATGACTTTAATTATAGTAACAATATAAAATTGGATGATGATATTGAACGAACTTTATTTTATGATATACCAAAAGATTTTAATGCAAATAAAAATTCAATAATATTCAATTTAAATGAATTTGAAACAATTAATCTAGAAAGTGATGACAAAAAATCACAATTTAAAGAAAAAGTTGAAAGCGCTGAATTAAAATTATTAGCTCAATTTAATAAAAATGATGTGAATGATATTAATTTAAAAGTTTTTTCTTCTAATATAAATTTAAAAAATAGTAAAGAAGATTTAAATGATAATGAAATTATAAAGACAAAAAATATTAAATTTAATAAAAGAAATAAAACAATGTTACAAGTTCAACTAAATGAAGAAAATATTATTCAAAATAAAACACTTTCATCATCACCAATGAAAAAATGGTTTTTAAATCGCATAAATAATTCTAATAGTTCTAAAAATAAAAAATTTTGCCATAATACAATAGAAGATAATAAAAATATTTTTACTGAAAATTCATACAAAAAAAGCATTTACAATATTAGTAATATTGATAACAATACTCAAAGAAAAATTAATCATGAGAATGTAAATACTATTGATGATATAGAAGACGTCACATGTTTAAAAGGCCAAAATGAGTTAACAAAAAATTCAATTAAAAATAGTAAGGTAAATATGATAATTAATCAACTTGAAGCAAATGGACATTTTCCAATTAGAAACTTAACAAAATCATGAATTTTAAAAAATGTTATTTGATTTAAGTTTAGTAAAACACATTTTGCTTTGCTTTTAATTTTTACATAAAAAAAGTTTTATTTCCATTTTTCAAAATCTTTTTGTTTAATTAAAAAATAATTATGTTAATTTTACTTACCAAAGATAAGTAAATAAAATTATAATCATTATTTTTCACTAAAAATTAATAATGATTAATAAATCTTGTAATTAGTTATTTTGTAAAATGTAGGAAAATTTACTTTTCAAATTTCTTAAAATAAAAAAAAATACAATAAAACCAACAAAATATTTTAAAATATTATTAGTTTTTATTAATTTTTTTTTTATAGTAATATAAATGTTTGACAATTTATTTATTTAATATAATGGTCAATAATATATTGTATTTTTTTTTTTTAATTAACTTAATCAAATTTTTTAATAATTATACATACATACATATTATAAAATATAATCTAGCTTTATATATATACTAACGTATATATATTTAAGAACAAAAAAAAAAAAAAAAAAACAAATAAAATAAAGTAAATATAGAAAATTTTGTATAACTTTTTATTCTTGGTTTAAATTTTTAAGAATATAATTTACAATTAAAGCAAATATTGCGAAGCTAAGTATTATTATTATATTAGAACATACAGATTGCCAATTATAATATTCAGAATTAATTTTATTATTAACATTATTTAAATTATTATCACCCTTATTGCTTTCATTGTTTATAGAATTGGTTGGTATTAAATTAATATCTTTTAATGATTTACTATTTTTTAACATGTTAACATTTTTATTATTTTTATTATTTGAATTTTCATTATTATTTAAGCAAGAATTTATATTATTATTTGAAATTGGATCATTTCTTTGTTGTTGTTCTAATAAATATTGTTTAATTTCTTCAACAATATCTGGGAATAGTTCACGAAAATTTGGATTTTTTAAATTGAAAGTCAGTGATTTTTTAGCATAAATTTTTTTTTCAATTGATGTTGTTTCAGTTGAACCTAACGTAGGTGTTGATTCCAACTAATTGAAAAAATTTATTAAAAAAAAAAACCAATTAATAACATTTTTATTGTTTGTTTTCATCTATTCAAAATTTACCATAAAACTGAGCAAACCAGTTAAAATGGTTGCAACAGACCATGCTGGATTCCAAGTATCAGGATGAAAATCTGCAAAAATTTAATTAAATGAACTTTTTAAGCAAGTAATATGATATATAATATGACTTAATACGATATGATATAAATCATGTTTTATAACACAAATATTTGTGAATATTTTAATATCTAAATTTTATTAAAATTTAAAGTACATAATACAAACTGCAACAAATACATATTATTTTACACGAACATGGAAGTTTGGTCTTAGATTTCTCATAAAATTTTATATATTTTAGGTATACTAAGTTAAAATTATGTTCTAAAAAATTATTCGTCTCCCATATGAGACATTTTTTTTAATTAAATTTATATCATAGGTATTTTAAATTATAAATTTATACAATATATTCATTTATTTGGAGTCTTTATTTAATCAAATTAATTTATCTTACCCGAAATACTAAGGCATAATCTAGTGTTGGTTTTGAATCTTCCGTTAGGCGTATACATATAAATTGAAGGAGGTTTGAATGGATATTCTCCTGGAAATAATAATGTACCATGATAATATCCACCGTAATAAGGTGAATCTTCAGGACCTTTAACTACATAATGCCATTCCAATATATTTGAAGGCAATGGTTCAGCATAAATATATGGTACAGGATCTTTTTTAAATCGTAAATAATCTTGTTTTAAACGTGATGTCGCAGTTAGTTTTTTAGTCATTATTTTAAATGTTTTCCTTTTGCTTTAAAAAAAAATAGACAAGGTTTTTCTTTTTTAATATTGTCAAACAAAAAATTCAAAATTTATTTCCATACAAAAATTTGCAGATATAAAATAAATTAAAACAATTTTAAAATTTATAGAAAATAAACTAAAAAGTAGCACTATTTTTGTATATTATTTTTATTTACAAATTTCAATTTGATTTGCGTTTTCTTTTCGCTTTTTCTATAAATTTCTTTTTAAGATGAAGTTTTAGTGTTTTATTGGGTCATTAAATTAAATACCACAAAATTCAGTGATTTTTTAATTTCTTTAAAACAAAATATAAGTATTCATTACGTTTTTAGTTTTTAATATAGATACTAAATAAAATAAAATATAAATTTCAATTTACGTAAAACAAAAAAAATTGTGAAATGAAGAGTTGACACTAAGATTATTTTCTTTTTGACGTGTTGAATTTGAATGACGTGTGTATTATTAATGTTCGTTCAAAAAATTCATAGATTTTTTTATTTAGCAATTGGTTTTTTGGGTAAAAAATTGTTCATATTTTCATAGTGTATAACTACGAGCATTTTACAAAAAACAACAAACTGTAATTATTTTTTAAAATTATCAAAGAAAAACATTATTAAACTTTTTAAATATATAATAAAAATAAAAATTAATAAATAAAAGGTGTTAGACAATCTCGACGACGTCTTTGGTATTTGTTTAGTGAACTCTCAAAAACAAGTTGAGTATATATGAAAGCAAACAAAGGGGATGCCGATAGAACCTATATCGTTTTTTGGTTTTTCCTGTGAAAAATAATTTTTTGCCTGCAGCTTAAATTTTCAGACACAAACTCAAGGCCCACCCAAATGATGTTTTAATAAGAGTTAAAAAAAAATCATGTGTTTTTAAAAAATAAAAATAATGGTTTTTCAATACTATTTATTAAAACCAGTTTGATTAATTTTTTCAGGTAACCTTTATCATTTTATGAAGAAAATTAACATTTATTAAATTTTATTTAGTTTAATTTGTATATAAAATTTTGCGGCCTTTTTTGAAAAGGATTTAAAAGTCGCACTTTTTAAGATTTCGAAATTTGTTTAATTTAGTTTCTGTAGTACGTACAGCACAAAATCGGTTATATTTTTTAATATAAATTTATCTAACTTTTGGATTCCAAAATATAATTTCGTCACCCATGAGACACATAATCAAAAAAATTTTTAATTTTTTTAGTTACTGTTCAGAAATTATAAAAATTAAAAAATAAAACAGAATGAACAAAAAATAAAGACAAAAAGTTAAAAAGAGACAAACAAATACAAATATCAAGAAGTTTGACACGTATAGAAAAAATTTAAAAGATTTAAGTGTTTATCTCTTTCGTTTCTTTTTTACAAATCCTTCAACACCGTAGTAATCACCTTTTCCAATTGTAATTCAGAAAATATCAGTTGTAATTCAGAAAGTATAAATTGTAATTCAGATTAGTCAATTGTAATTCAGAAAGTATCAGTTGTAATTCAGATTAGTCAATTGTAATTCAGAAAGTATCAGTTGTAATTCAGATTAGTCAATTGTAATTCAGAAAGTATCAGTTGTAATTCAGAAAGTATCAATTGTAGTTCAGAACATTTCGACATTCGTCGAATTGTAGCAATTTCACAACAGGAATTTTATGTATTGAACGAATATTTTAATTTACTTCCTAGTTAGCGAATTTTAGGTAAGAATCACTTGATAGGTTTTTAGAGATTGCGGAAGATAACACAACTTACCATTGAAATATGTATGTAGTTATTCAAACTTTGGACATATTCTGCTTTTTTCCTTATATTTATGTCAGAGTTCATAGTGCAAGGTTCATTATGAACTTTCTTCGTAGTGAAGAGCCTGCCTTTTACATAGGTAATTGCCTACTGTTGACACAGATATCGATATGTTGAATTTGGTCAATATTTTTTGTTTTAATTTCTGCAATGTACAGCTGCAATCCTGTTCTACCCATGAAACAAGCAAATCAATTTGTGCCTCATTCAAAATTCGATGTTTTATACCTCCTCTTGCTAACATTTTGTGTTACCCTGATCGAATCCAATGAAACGCGATCTTGTACTGGATGTCCAACGTCGCAGCTACGGACAGCCAATCATCACCTTTATTGGCACAATTCACGATTCTTTCACGATCTGCATTACATACAATTTATACTTTCTGAACTACAACTGATACTTTCTGAATTACAATTTACTAATCTGAATTACAATTGATACTTTCTGAATTACAATTAACTAGTCTGAATTACAACTGATACTTTCTGAATTACAATTGACTAATCTGAATTACAACTGATACTTTCTGAATTACAATTGTAAAAGGTGTAGTACTAGAATGGCAATAGAGAAAAAATTTTCACAACAAATTTCAAAATTTATTACGTGTTGTACCGTTTGTATGTATTTACTAGTTTCTTGGCAAACAATTTCTTTTTGAAATATACAAGAAACTGATTTTTTTTTTTAAATTATTTTAAAGGTATTTTAGTTTTGGTTTCTGCTTTCCATTTTTCATTATTATAAAGGGACCGTTCTGTAAATTTACCAAAAAATTGTCTTTATTTAAATAGAACCAATTTGAAAATCATATTAGGTATAATGCTAAAATTTTTAAATAATAAATAAAATTTTAATTGAATAAAAAAAGGCTAAAGCAAAAATTTTTTAATTCTTTATTCGGAAACATTAAGTTATCTGAAACAGAAATCAAAAACCTCCTTACGGATAACATAAGTGTAGATTTTATATCTGCAAACGGTTTGTTCATATCTAAAAATGGCTAAAAATGTTTATATATTCACGAAAGATTATGATTCGATGATTATTGCCCACACGAAAATTGCCCACAGATAGTATTGCGCACACGATTAATGCCCACACAGAATAATGCCCACAAGGAATAATGCCCACATAGACAAATGCCCACATAGAAAAATGCCCACACGAAAAATTATTTTAAATATAAAAATTAAATTAAAATAAATAGAGAAAAAATCAAAAATTATATTCTATCTATGAGATAATCTATTAGTGATTTAAAATAAAATATTAAATATTCTGGAAAAAGCGGCAATTCTGATTCTTAAATAATTTTTCGTGTGGGCATTTTTCTATGTGGGCATTATTCCTTGTGGGCATTATTCTGTGCGGGCATTATTCTGTGTGGGCATTAATCGTGTGCGCAATACTATCTGTGGGCAATTTTCTGTGGGCAATTTTCGTGTGGGCATTTTTCGTGTGGGCAATAATCCGATCTCGTAAAATACATATGTCTATTTTTGCGTTTTTTTAGTAGAAAACTTGTTTTTATTAAAAAAAAAACTTAAATATTTCGATTAAAAAGCGTATTTTATATTTTTAAATAGGTTTTGTTTTATGTCTTTTACATCTTGCTCCATTTTAAATTGAATTGTTATACAGTAATACTATTTTCAGTTTTAATTGACGTTTAGGAGATATGGAACGGTTACAACACATTAAAATTTAACAAAAGTATCAAATTGAAAAAATTAACAGAAACATTCAAAACGGAAAATGAAAAAATTAATAGCCGTATAAAAACATCTATACTTAAGAACCGTGAACTGTGTAAATAGCAAATATTTAATTTTAAACATTCAACAACTAATTATGATAGTGTAGACGATCTTATAAAAATATTACAATTGGCTAAAGAGGACTTCACTGGTAAAAGAATAGTATAAGAATAAGAAAAGATAATCACTAGAAAACTAAAGAAATTATAAACCTGATTCGAAAAAAAATTAATTATTTAATATCAGCTGGGTGGCAAAGTGGTTAGAGTGCCAATCTTTCATGCGATGGGCCCGTGTTAGAGTCCCAGTGAAAGTGAAAACAACTTTCTGGTTTTCGACACGGCTCAGCTACCATGCGCCATTGGGTTAAATTAATGGCTTAATCAAAAATTAATAATTATATACCTTTAATAAAAAATTAAAAATTTTAAAAAGCTGGAACGTAATAATAAAGAACGAAAAATAGATTAAAAAAATTAAATAATGAAACTTCTTTCAAGTATTTTTATATAAAAGGGGCATCTGAATCAGCCAATACTAAATAGTTACCAGCTTTCGTTAAAAACAGTTTTAATATAACTGTGTTTAAATTAAATTTTAATAAAACATGACGACTTCAATTTCCTGCGAAGTAATAAGTCCAAAAATAAGTGGGTATCATCTTAATTAACAATGGAAGAATGGAATGACGTAACTGGAAAGAATAAACAAAATCTCATAGCAAAAAACACATAAATGAAATTTATTAAAACGACACAATATAAACTTAATCACATAGTTAAAAATATTCTAATGAATTAATTAATCAAAACACTCTAATGAAGAACACTCACTCTCATCACTATCTCATATTTCAACACCTTTCAAAACTTTCAAACTCATAATAATAAAAAAATATAATAACTTTATACACTCATATACTATAAATTCTGTTAGCACCCTATTTTCAGATACAACTTCTTTACATTCCCAAACGCCAGCTAAACTGGCCACTTCATTTTCAAGGTCTATTTCAGCCCGGCCAGTTAACTAGGTTTTACCCAAACAACTAGCTCTACATGTCAATTCCTCAACACATCTGCTCTACCTAAAACTCTTCCGTCTTCTTCATCTTCAAACTGCTCTACAACTTAAACACATTTTACTCTTATGGCACTCATTACATCCGTGCAAACCAACCGCAACACTAAATCTCAACCCAAATATCAGGCACCATCAATTTCATCTTGTTCTACGTTCCAATCTCAGAATTCTTCTGGGGCTCCTATTCCATCGTTAGTGGACCCGTTGATCCTTTCTATCGTAAAAATGACACAACAAGCGTTATTATCAAACGATAGTAGATATCTTCTTGCTCGGTTGAGAGATCGTCACATTTTTGTTAATATTAGGCTTTTCTTGGCCTATCTCCATGACAATTTTATATGTCAAAGTTATATTCAGTAATAAAAATGTATTTATTGTTGGTCGCTATATAACGCTGTTAATGGTATAAATGAAAAAATATGTGATACAGACGAAATCATGCTGTTTGGCGATTTTAATCTACAAAATTTAAGATGGATTAAACATGACGAGGAATTCTTTATGGTCCCTATAACAGCATTTCTAAGGAATTGTAATGCTCTTTACTTCAGAATGGAATAAGCTATTATAAATATCGATTTTCCTTTTTCCCTTGTAAATATAGACCTTGTTCTACCACCTTAAACGTTTTCTTATTGCGTTAATGCACCACATTATCCTTTGGGTGAAAACGTGTACCAATTTAATTTTACAAAAGCCAATTGTTGCGTTATAAGTGAATTACTTAATACTTATGACTTTTCCACTATATTTAATATAATAGATATTAAGGATATAATAAATAAGTTTTATGAAATCATTTTTAGTAGTTTTAGACAATTTATTCCTATGAGATCTTTGAATTCTTATCCTCCTTGAAATACAAATGAATTAAAAAAACTAAGAAATAAGAAAAAAAAGTTGGCGTAAATACCTTAAATCTAAGAATGGTACCGATTACAACAACTTCTTAGTACTATTTAATGAGGTTAAAAATTTATCTGAATAGCTTTATCAAATGTACGTTTGTAAAATGTCTGAAAAGCTAAAATCGAATCTAAAAGAAATGTGGAGGTTTGTTAATATGAAACGCAAATGTGACGAATATACAACCTTTATGGATCGCAATGGCAGTACTACTAACGATAATGCTGAGATTAGTGAGTATTTTCGTGATTTTTTTTTCAATACCTTATTCTAATTCCAGTTTTTATTGTTTTTTTGCGGATGTTAAAAATTTTAATCACATAAATAACCATTCTCAAATTTCGTTGGATTTACAGATTGCCAAGTACCCTAGTAATTAATTATATTGAAAAACTTCATATAAACCATTTGCCGGACTCGATGGTATCCCAGAAAGTATTTTAAAAAAAATTTCAAATTCTCTTGTACTTCCACTTTTTTAATACTTCGTTAAGAGTTGTTATTTTCCCAGATATGTGGGAAAAAGCATTCATTAGACCTATTTTTAAAAGAGATAGTAATTATGTTGTAAATAACTACCAATAGCAAAATTGTCTTCAGTTCCTAAAAATTTTGAATTGGTGGTTTTTGATTTAATTTTCTTAAAGTGCTCTAATATATATTCTCGTATTCAACATGGCTTTGTGAAACGTAATACTACTACAATTTCTTACCACACAGCAACACTCTACTAAAATTAGAAAAATATGGTTTTCCAAGTAAATTTACTATAAATGGATTGGATCTTATCCCAATGGAAGAACATACAGTGTGGTGTTCAGATCGTTTGTTTCCAACTCATTTATAGCTTATTCAGCTGTTAAACAAGGTAGTAACTTAGGACCTTTACTCTTTATTTTATCTGTTAATGATGTTGAGTCTTTTATAAATCATAGTAATATTAAAATTTACGCTGACGATATGAAAATTTTTTAAAAAGTTACTTCCATGGGAGAACAGCCTTACTGCAAAGTGATCTAAATATATTTTTTTATTGGTACATCTTAAATAATCCTCTCAATATTTCTTAATGGGCACAGGTTACCTATTCACGAAGCTCTATTAATTGTAACTTCACTTATTCTATCAATAATTCCAATTTGAATAAAACTGAATCAGTAAGAGATCTACGTGTACTTTTCGTCGATTTAAAAAAAAGTTTTCAACACAGTACATCATAAAATTCTGTTAAAAAGAATTAATGATGTATTAAGTGACCAGCGTACTGTAAATATTGCTGTTCCGTTCCGCAAGGATCAGTACTTGGACCTAATTTATATTTGCTTTATCAAAACATCCAATGTACTAATTTAAAAGTCAAAACCACATATTGTAATAAAGATATTTTATATCTAAAACAAGAGGCCTAAACCTTAAGATTTGCCCTATACGCAATTTAAAATGGAGTGATTCACTTCGGATCACCATATCAAGATTAACTGTTGGAAGGTTTTTGTTTTTTTTTTTTGTTTTGCTAATGACTTTTTTTGCCTGCAGTATAATTTGTCACTGCATTCCCGGAAAATTGAAATTCAGGGAAAAGTTGAATAATTGAATATAAAATCAGTCGAATTTTTTAATATCTCATATCATACAACGTATAACAGCCTATAGGTGATTTGAAGCAATGTTAGGATTGCAAAGTGATACCAACTCAATATTTCAGTTTGTGAACACTTACTTTAGTGTTAACAATCATATCTAAACTCCACGCAAGCATACAGTAAAAAAAAGCTTCCCATCCGGCATGAATGATGTTAGTGGATAATAAGAGCCTGCAAACTAATTTCGCATTAAGTGTTAATATAGCATGATCCCCGTAATGATGTGAACAAAAGTAGAGTAAATTAATTTAAATTAACACGTAGTATAATAAACACGGACGCTCGTTGATTAAAGTTTAGTTAATTATTATTTTTAATTAAACTAGTTAATTATTTATTTATAAATTACTAACACCTGCAAATGATGAAAAAGCTCATTTCATAGCATAACAACCTATTTGTTTTTAATATCTAATGTCGAATTATACTTTTCATTACACACATCTTTTTTTGATCTAACAAAAAATTTATAAAAAATTGATAGATACAATTTAGTTAGTAAACAAACAGAAAATAGAAATTTAACAGAAATTTTTAGATTCTCAAAAGTCTATTGAACATGAAAGTGAAACACACCATGCAATGTTAGAAAATGTTTATAAGCTTTAAATTTTTTTTTTTCATGAATACTAAAATAAAACAAATATTTGTCTGCGACTGTGTTTCTGTTACTACTATAAGTGCATGAAAGGTCAGAAAAATACTCTGGCTCAGGGATGAAAAATGAGTAAAGTGAAGTGTACTAAAAGTATAATGAAAATTGTACTAAATTGAGAATAATTGTACTGAAATTTGTTTATATATGTATTTACATTATACAACAGTAAAACTACATTAACAAACAAAAAAGGAACAAATTCAATTTAAGAATTAAGACAAAAATCACATAATTCTTATCTTTAAGTCCTAATTTAATAATTCTTCTGCCATTATAGCAGCATTTTGTAAATTTTTTTTAAATCAAGTCTTTCTCCATCTTAAAACTATGGCACTGGTAATTTTTTATTAAATCCTTGCTTTGAATTTTGCAGTCTTATTTTGCAATTATTTGCAGTCTATTTTTGCATTTTATTTTCACTAAATTTTGGATCGAAAATATTCTCTCAATATTTGTAGAGGAATGTGGTATTGACAATATAGCTTGAGTTATGCGTTATATATTTCTAAACATATATTGATTCAGTTCATTTTTTATTAGAGAAACTTCTGGCTAAAACTCTGAAATGGAACATATTTTATATTTTCAAAAAAAATTCACAGTAGAGTGTATTGAATTTAGGTACGAGTGAACTACTGTATTTTCTGGATTCAATTGTATTGAAAAAAGTACAATTTTATTGAAGATTTCATCACTGCTGAGTCTGGCTACACAATTAAATTTATTAGTTAATAAAATAACCCTTTTTTTTTAAAAAAGTCACAATCACAGTTTATATTGTATAAATTCAAAATATACATAGTAAATACATATATGTATATTTTTTTTCATGCTATTGAACGCATGCTCTTTAATAACAATTTCTATTCATTGAAAACGGGAAAAAAGGCAGAAAATTTTGCTGTTTTTTAATCAGTTAAAGAGATTATATTTCCTTTTTGTCGATTCTAATGAAATGAAACCAATAAATATACATATATTTTTTTATACGTATCAACAATAATGAACATATTCGCATATTAATTTTTCTTGATCTTTGTCACGCAATTAAAAGTTTTTTTTTACATTTTCTGTCTATGCTTTAAATTGGTAAGCGTTTACTATTCAGTTTGTATTCAGCTTTAGTATGTATAATTTTAAAATGATATCCGAAAATGACAATGTTCCTGGCAATGAATGTTCCAATATCAAAGAAATAATGTTATGGAAAGCATATATGGCGCGCTTAAAGTGTCGGAATAACGTTTTTATCATCGAAAGGTACAATTCCGGGAGCGTGTTTTTATCATCAAGTAGTACGATCCCGGGAGCGTGTAATTTTGGACTGCAAAATGACTCTGTAATATTGAATACCTACAAATGGGAACAAGAAATTTTATGAAAGCTCGCAGGGTCGAAGTGGGTTAATGAATATCAGGCTTTGTACAACTAATTTTGCTAGCTAAAAGGAACATTTGTGCAAAATTGCAAGCCAATCGGCTAAACAAAGTTTCGACTCGATCAAAAAACCGAAAAAGCTTAAAACGGCTGAAACTTGACATAGCCTATCCCATAATTTATTCCGGTAAAATTGGGTGGCAATCAGACTAGTGGTTTCCACGTGAATGAATCCTGGACGACGCGTATATCAGCAAATTTATCTCGATAAAAACAAAAGAACACTAGTTTTTTATGCAATTAAAAAAAAATTTTAAACAAATTTCGTAAAAAAATGTCAATATATCGAATAGATTAGAAACATGTTTTATAAAACTAATAGCAAAGATCATATTAACTATAGTTAATATGATCTTTGCTAATAGTATACAAAAAAATAAAATAAAATATAAATAAAGTGGGAGTTGAGAGAGAGAGCAGTGAAAAAACGTATAATGTCAATTCTATACGTTAATTTGTATTACTAGGCATACATAGATATAATATAACCTAGGTAGGCAATATAACAAAAATATTTATTAAACTTTTTTTGAGTAACAGCGGATTTTACATTTTAGTTTCCTACGTAAAAGTTACCACTATAAGAAACTTTTCGGCTTATTTTTATAGAATCACAAATGAAATTAAAATTCAGATGTATGTATTATATTATTTCAGTTTCAATTTGAGTTAATATTTTTTTTTTTAGAGCTATTAATTTCGTAGAAGATTATAATATAATAATATATAATTGGTATCCCAATAATATTGTTGGCCAAGATTTAATTTTATTATTTGATTGTTTCGTTCTCTTATTAGGACGACTTGACCTTATCTCTAGATGTCTAATATTGGAATCTGACAACATAGCTAAAATTGTTTTTTAAAAATACTTAAAATAAGTTTAGTGATTAGGTAGAGTTGTAAACTCCTTCCATTTCGTATTCTGTTTTTTATTTTTTTTTTTGTTTTCCACTTAGAAAAGAAAATTCACTTTATTAGTGAATTACCAAAACTGCAGAGGATAAAAAATTGTTATTGCTTCGTAAAACGTAAGTTAAATCTCACAGAATTAAAAAAAAAACGTTGCCTCAGTGCTATTTTTTCGTATCATATGTCTTCGAAATTGAGTGTGCATATAAGTTTATTTTTTTTTGTTAAAAATCTCGAGTAGATTCTGAAAACTTATTGCAATTATGTAGGATTTTCACTTATGCGTGATGTATTTAACACTGTGTTTTACATTTGCATACATTTACACCTAATTGTTTTTTAACGTGAAAGATACGTTTCGAAAATATCTGCGCAAAAAAAAAAAATCACCGAAATAAAGATATAAAGTGCATATAAAAGTAGGGGATTGTTTCCAAATCCCAGAAATCTACAAATATTAGAATATAGCAAGTCTCCCTTACACCTAGTCCTTGCGGCCCTCTTGTTCATAGTTCACGATTAATCAAAGAGGAACTCAAGTTCATAGTAAATGTTATTAAAAAAAATTATTATATTTTTTTTCTTCATAAATTTATTTTGTGGAATTTCTAAATCTCGTTTAAATTGAATTAAATCCGTGTTTTTAATTCGCGTTATTTTTAAATTCAAAATATTAAATTCGCGTCAAAAAGGAGAATTAAATAATTTTTGCAAATCGCATTGTATTTCAAATTCAAGTAAAAAGGAAATTAGGTGTTTGTTTGTAGGTGTTTAGATATTAGTAAGTGTTTTTTTTTTTTTTTTTCTAAAATAATTTATAAAAATTCAAAATTTATTTGTATATTGGGGCTCTTTTGAACCCAGTTTATTATGGTTTAATATGTTCCCAAACACAATGGGAAAAATTCTGGTGAACGTAAAAATCCCGTGAATTTAGTATAAAAACATTTCTATACCTACCTATATTTCTAAATGTTTCTTAACAGTCACCCTGGGGGGAGGAAATTAAATATGTATTGTGGTTAATAATAAAAAAAATTTAATTACTTAAATTTTGCAGAATAAAATTGGCTATTTATTGTAATGTGTAGATACAATATTTTTTTTAAATTATAAGAAACTTAACAAAAATAACGGAATTAAAGATTATTCTAACAAAACAATTGAAATAGATCACCTGGTTTGGTTGTATACGTAAAACTCGCTTGAGTACCTTCAGGAAAATGTTAAAATTTTTGGGTACTTAACCGATGAAAGCTCTTAAACGAACTCGCTTAAGTGCCTAAAAGAAGCACTTATCCGAATTTGGTTAAGTGCCTTAAAAAAGGTACTTACACGTAAATTTTTCATATTCCCTTTCCGCATTTTCAGATGAAGTCACCGACGGTTTACTAAATTAAATATATATATTGTATATTATGTTAGAATATGTAGATTAAAATACAGTTATCATAGTTACATATGTACCAGAAACTTCGATGGATATTAAATTTTAAATTTGACTTTTTGTTTTTATTAACGTCAAAAGTCAAAAATATTTTAAAAACACAAAATTATTGATTTGTGCTTTTGGACGATAGATGGAAATTTAATTAATAGTTTTGATTTTTAGCAAAAATTTTAGGTACTTAAAAGTATAAATTTCTTTTGTAAACAATTGGAAAATGCTAAAAAAACTGAGCATTTAAGAGATTTAGGTACTTATCCGAAGGGCACTTAAAACGAAATATTTATTTGAAATTTCAAGTAAATGGAAAAATGCAAATATGGCGGTGTTCTAAAACGTGTTGAAGCACTTATCGAGAGGGTACTTAAACGAGTTTTACTGTATTAATAAAAATTATTCTCAGTTATTTTTTTCATATATATGTATGTAAAATAATCGAATAAAAAAAACTGACAGTCGTTAACGTTTTATCGTCTGAATTCTGTTTCAAGCTTTATATAATTACAAAAGTAACGATATCGCCAGTTTACTTGTTGTAACGGCATTAAAAAAAAAAAAAAACAACAACAAAAAAAAAAACAAAATTTTTGAAAAACAACATCAAATTTCAATTCCACCAATCAATAGAAAAACAATTTGTGTTAATGTGTAATTGTGTTGTGTGTTGTGTGCTTTAAAAGAAAAAGATAATAAGAAAAAAAAAAAAAAAAAAAAAAAAAAAAACAAAAGAGATGAATACTGAATAGAAACTAAAAGTATATGTATACCATATGAAAAAAAAAAAATATAATTTTTTTCTACGTTTTTAAAAAACTTGTTGTTTTGAAATTTCCATTTCTTTTCTCCTTTAATAATTAGTATTTAGAAAATATCAATGTTTTTTTGTGTAGTGTTATCATCAGTGTCTCTCACTCTGATGCTCTAAAATAATAAATTTAATTTTATAAAAAAAAAATTTTTAATATATATATACACATATTAATTTATAAATGAAAAAATAAGTTCCATAAAATTTTACATTTGATTTATAAAAAATTAGTTATTATAAAAAAAGTTAATATATATATATAAATAACAATTAATATTGGAGTGTTTTACAAAAAATTAATTATATGGTAAAAAAAAAAAAATAGTTAATAAAAGTTTTTTTTAAATACAAATTCTGTAATTAACATAAAAATTTAATAAAAGTGTAATTATTGCAGTTTCTCAGACTAAAATAGCAAAAATAAGTTTTTTAAAAAAATATTTTTATTTGATACAAAATTAAAATTTCTAGTCAAAAGGATAATAGTATAATGTAAATTTACATTACATACATACATATATGTAACTTTTAACAAAATCATATATATATTTGTATATACATAATAATATGTGGTGCATTTAATAAATATAAGATTTCCAAAAAATTAAATATAATTTGTATAGTTGAAATTGAAATATAATATTAAATTTTAAACCTGAATATAAAAATTTTAAACCTGAAAAATTAATTATGGAAATGTGGATAATGGGATATAATATACTACATATACCTACATACCTATAATATTTTTATGTTTTTTTTTTTTTTTTTTTTATTTTGATTTTTCATACGGTTCTTTATATATTGAAGCTATATATGTATTATAATTCAAAACTCCAACCACTTTGCTATTTTATTTTATTATACCAAATATAATAATATGTAATATATATAAAAATATTATATACCTATATATATATTATTTCTATACATATATGTACATAAAAAAAAAAAAGCAACTTAAAATCTAAAAGAAGGCCAACCAAATGTTAAACGTAACACAATATATTTTCATAAATATTAATAATAAACAAACCGACATACCTAACCTACGTGTTAAATCGTACACGTATTTGTATATTTTTATTTTTTTTTTTTTTTTTTTTTTTTTGTTATTTTGTGCGGATTTTATGGCAGCTCCTTAGCAGAGCAGTCAGTTTATTAAAATTTAGTATATATGTACATATATATATATATATATGTTATGTTGTATAGCAATTTGCAAAATATAGGTGGTACTTTGAATGTAACTACTAAGGACGTACTTTGTATTTAGACTGGTGGTTGTTTGTTGTTCAATTGCATTGCTTATATTGTCATTATTATGTATTTTATGTATGTATATTATGTGGTCGCCCTAGTTAGTATAGGCTTTTTCTTATTAATTATAATAGTCTAAAAAAGTGCAATGGCTATAGATATACATTAAAAAATAAACAAAAGTCAAATGTACACATATATTATATACATATATATGTATATATCATTTGTTTAATAAATTTTTTACAGTTAAAAATTATGAATTGTTGTTACAAAACCTCTACTAAACCCATGTTGATATTTTAAAATTTAAATAACAGTTTCTGGGTTAAAAGTCAATATAATATGTAGGTATGTATGTATGTACAAGAAAAACCAGAGTTTTTAAATTATTTGTTATCTTTTATTATAATACCCAATCCACCAATGTCCTATTCTATTATTATTGTGTTTTTTTTTTTTTTTTTTTAGTGGTGAATAAAAATTGGTTTAACGATTTTTTAATTTGATTTTTTTTTTGAGCACGGGGTTTTTAAGTAAATTAGCAAAATATAAAAATTTTTCTTTTAATAAATTCAATTTGTGAGTGTGTCCATATTTTTTTTTGATGATTATAAAAGGAGAAAAAAAAATACACAATTTTTTATATAATTATATACGTATATGTATGTGACAGAGTTTTGCATGTTTTTTTTTTTTTTTTTTTTATTATAAAATTTTTACTTTTATAAAAATAATTTCAGTATTTTTTTTTTTTTTTTTTGTATCTGGGTGATTTTTTTTTTTATTGCACATTTCATGTCCTGGGCCCCATTTCATAAAACTATTAGTCTAATATTATTAGTGAATTTACTAATATTTTATTAGTTATTAGTAAAATTCTGTTTCATAAAGGCTAATATTTTATTAGTGCTACACTAATAATTATTAGTAAATTTTTATTAGTTTAGAAAGACCAATAAATTCATTATTAGTCTTTTAAATATTAGGATATTTATATATAATAGAGGTCAAACTTTATATTGTATGCCATAAACTTATTTTTTTTTTAGTAAGGGTGACATCGTAAATGTCGTAAAAAAACTTCAACCTGATACAATGTGAAAATAACACAATGTAAAAATTTTTGAACACATTGTGTCGAAAATACAATGTATTTTGTTTACAATTCTGATTGCGTCAAAATGAAATGTCAAAAAATTTAAATTTTTTCTACAGAAACTTTCTTTGAAAAGTATAAATTAATATTTAGACAAAATGGATATTAATTTCGTTAAAAAATTTTTCTTCAATTATTTATTGGACTGTGGTGAAGAAATAAGAGTTTCCATCACCACAAAAATAAAACTCAACTGACAAAAATTGAAATTGAAACTTTAAAATTCAAATAACTTTAAATTTTTTTTTTGTGTACCCAAAAAATTTTCGATACTCAATTTAACAACACGCGTCGTGAAAATGGGTCGCGAACACAATGTAAAATGAATTTACGATCATGAGACAATGTGGAATTTTTAAGTTTACATTTACGATCATGCGACAATGTATTCACGACGTCGCAAAGACATTTACGATGTCAGGGTAAATAATCTTAAATATTTTGTACAAAATAAATAAATAATAAAATCTAAAAAAAATTATGCATTATTATACATACCTACTTTACATTAATCAACAACATTTTATTTTGGTTACAACTTAAACATAATTCAGTATAAATTTGAAAATCATGTTAAGCTCTGATAGTGAGAGTGATTTTCAAGATTATTTTATAATTATACTAGTTAATACCCGGTGCGCGTTGCTGTGCCTCTCAATGGGAAGTTGATGTTACTGCAAAAAGTTAACACAAAAATTACATTATTATTCTAGTCGGCCCGCTATGGGTTAACAAATTCCAAAACTGTTAATAGTGTCAACTCAATTCTCAAGGAGCATCACGTATACAAAATTTGAAGTCAATCGGTCAAACCGTTTTCATTTTAGAACAAAGAAGTTTAAATACTCGCACGACAGCCCCAACTTGGCGGTCCGTTAGAGCAAAATTTTTGGGACACGATTTCTTTCCGTACCCAAAAACCCCTATATACAAATTTTCATGAAAATCGGCTGGGCAGTTTAGGAGTCTATTCGCTACAAACAAACAAATAAACAAACTTTCGCTTTTATATGTATAGATTGCATTATATAAACTAAATAATTGAACATTCAAATAATAATTATTAGTGACGAGTCTATACTAATAATTTATGATTTGCAGTAATAATTTATTAGTAAAATTTTATTAGTTGCAGAAAAGTTTTATGAAACAAAAAAGTATTACTCCATATTTATTAGTTCTAATAATTATTAGTTTATTAGTATTAGACTAATAGTTTTATGAAATAGGGCCCTGGAATCAATTTTTTTTATAATTTTTTAAATAAAGTAAAATACAGAAAAGTTAATAATTAATATTAATTTTACAAACCATAGATTCCCCATTGCCCCAATTTTATTTGAAAAGCTTTCTATGTGAAACAGTTTTTCTTAAAAATTAATAAAACATACGGTATATACCTATAGCAAAATGCTATGTCCCCGAGCTTAATTTTTTGACTTTTGGATTAATTTTTTTCTGTTAATACTGCCTTTGGTATAAATTGGGATAATCAAGACTCTAAATTATAGTTATTATAAGTTTAATTTTTTTTTTATTTAGAAGTGGTAAAAATTTTGTTTAAACTTTTTATTAGCGGAAAAAAATGATGTCCCTAAGTTTTGTCCATTGCGTTACCGAAGCAATATTTTTAAAATTAAAACGTCTTGTTTCTTAAATAAATTGCGCGGCTCTTGATTTTTTTTCAAAAACTATAGGTATATTGTTTTTATTCCGATCTTGAAAAAATTTCAAAAAAAAAAGCTATAATTAAAAAAAATTTAAATTTTCTAAAACGTATAAGTATGTATGTATTTTTATTAATTGTCCACTATATGTTACCAGTTTTATCTAGACTTAAATATAAATTAAAATATTTTTATTATATAAAATATAAAGTAATAAAAAGAGCACTTTTAGAAAAAACTAATTTTTATATTTGTGTGTTTAAAATAAATTACGGTTTATATAAATAATTCAGTAAAATTGTCCTCTGCGTTACCGTCCCTTGTGTTACTATTAGCGCGGTAACGCAATGGACAAAATTGGTAACGCAGTGGACTTATTGGTAAGAAATTAGTATACCTAGTTCTAAAAATAAAATGCTATAATATTATTAATTGTTAATAGAATATATGCCAAAACCCAATAAAAAAAATCTTTCCCACCTGCTAAAAAGCATCAGAGGAGAGGAGGTAGAGGGAAAGACGAAAACTTGATTTAAAGACGGCTATAAAAAAAAAGACTTTAAAAAGTGAAATATTATCACAAAAATAAAAATCTGATTGAAAAGTAAACTCCTCGCCAATTTCTTAACATTTTCTTTATAATTTTCATTGCTAATGTATTTAATTAATATTTTTTTTTTTTGACTAGAGTCCCCTATGTTACTTTTTTTGTCCACTGTGTTACTTTTTGTCCCTACTTACAAAGACTTTATTTTTATTTTCATTTAATTTTAAGATACTTTATTTAAGTTTTTGTTTAATTAAAATGATATATGTATAAATATTATTTGTATTTTAATGTGATATGAAATATTCTATACGTGCTTGCTGTAACAGCGAAAATCAATATTTTTTGAATTTTTTTTTGATAAAAAGTAACACGACGGACATAAATTTTCAAATTTTTTTTAACTTATATACTTTTTTTAATTAATTTTTAAATAGCAATTTTCTATTTATAATAAATAAAATACGAAAAGCTGGTTACTGCTTTTCTTATTTGTTTTTTTTTTTACATTTATATAACATTTTACATTCTAGTAACGCAAAATGGACAAATCTGCGGAGCTCAGTTTACTGAATTTTGTTCTAAAATGTGTAATTTTGACAAAAGTGTACAGCTCATTTCAGAATATTGTAGTGAAAACTATAGAAACTTGCTTAATAAAATACCATATGGCTCATAAAAAAATAAAAATAATTTAAAATTTAAAAATTTTGAAATGTGCAAGAAAAAAAATAATCACCCATCATCTACTAAACTTAGGTCCAAAGTATTTCAAATTTTTGTTTTTACAAACATCGTAGGTAGGTAGGTACCAATTATAATTATTTTTTTACCATCCCATTGTTATTTTGCAGTATAACATATTAGTATAAAATACTCACTATTTTTATATTAACTATAATATATTGTATGTATTTAATCAAAATTATAAAAGATTTTTAATACATTAAATTAATTTAAATAAATACATATGATATAATATATAGATAGTCGTTAATCTTACATTCCGCAGTGGCCAAGGAAACCACTTTACTTCTTTAAATTAAAAGAATAATGTAAAATAGATAAAGATAAATAAGTAAGGTAAATAAGTAGTCAAGTCATCATTTTGTTTAATTGGAATTACTTATATAAAAAATAAGTTTAAAAATACAATATTAAATATAAAATTTTGAAAAATTATTGGTACATATATATGTTTATTTTCAAATTTTAATATTTTTTATTTGATTTTTTTAATTTAATCTATTGTACAATTTATTAGAGTTGAAGAATATTTTCAAAAAAAAAAAAAGCAAAGATCAATATGTTTATGTTTCAAATTTTATATATATATATATATATATATATATATTTTTTTATATTACACAGGAACACAGGGGCCTTGCAGAGCTGAGAGGGGGCCCAGGCCAATAAAAAATATGGGGCTTCTTGTTTGAGTAAAAAAAACAAATTTACATAGTTCTTTTATTATTTTTAATTTATTTAAAAAGTATGAAATTAATAATTAAATTACAAATAAGCTTTTCGAGCTTTAGTTGTAGCAAAATCT